>VZTG01007652.1:447591-471361 GCA_013397845.1 Melanocharis versteri
GGGCGGCGAGCCGAGGGGCGGGGGAGCGCCGAGGGCCCGGATCTGGGTTGCGCGGACGCGGGCTCCACCTAGCAGCCGGCCGGCACCGCACCGCACTGCCCCGCAGCCGCCCCGCACCCCGCAACCCCTGCCACGCCGGCCTCCCGCCCGCCGCCACTCGTCCCGCAGCCCCCTCCCGAATGGATCCCGCACCGCCCGGTTGGACACTCTGCCCGTGGCTGCCCTGCCAGGCTGCCAATCGCAGCCTCCATACCGGGCACGGACCCACTCCACACTGGATCTCCCACGTCCCGATTGGCCGCTTGGAATTTTGTCTCCATCCAAGGAGCCAATCGCAGCCTGCTTTTGCGGCACAGATCCATCACCTGTGTGGTTGCCTCACCCCCGACTGGGTGCTCTGCCCACTGCTCTCCCCCAGGAAAGCCAATTGCAGCCTGTATTTCCAGCGCAGACCCATTCCCCACTAGATTCCCCAGCTCACAATTGGCCTCTCAGCCTGTTGTCCACAACCAAGCAGCCCATCAGAGCCCACCTCCTGGTCAAGGATGGTCTCCCAGCTGCCCAGTGCAGGGATGGGGTTCAGGGCAGCCTGGCATCGGTTGGGGCCAGCAAGACACACTCCATCCTTGCCCTGGCCCCACCAGCAGGTGAGAAACATGAATCCTGGGAGTCAGGAACCTCCAGGAAAGAGGATAAGAAGCCTGCCTTTGCGTTAACATTTGTAATCTCAAGCACTTACATAGGACCTCCGGAAATAATGGTGCTTGGCTGAAACATGATAAACGCTTCTTTCACAAACCAAATTGTTTGCTTTTGGTTTTGGGGGGAAGGGTGTAAACAAATCAAACTTTTTTGACAACAAAACAAACAAAAAGGAAGAAAATATTAGATTTCTAGTTGCCTGACTGCTGACACATGCAACACACCACACTTTGTTCCAGTGACCAGACCTACTTGAGGAGTTGCTGCTGCACTCCCAGCTTCAGCTGTAGCCAGGAGAGCTGGAAGGGCCCAAATGAGGCCTCCTGGTCCAGCCCAATGGAAGATCCACTCAGTTAATTATCCTGCTTAGCTTTTTCTTTAACAAGCTCTTAAGTATCCTTGATGATGGAGACCTTGCAAGGCCATCCTTTTGAATGGGATAAGGGAATTAAGTAATCTTGTTTGTTAACTTGGACCATGGGTCAGGAAGATGCTCACACATGTTCCTAGCTGAATTGCTAGTTAGACAAGCGCAGAAATGTGTACTTAAGGTTAAGAACTGCTATTCTGGATGCATCGATGTGTAGTGGAAAATTAGTACCAATAAACATAAGTGCTGTTTTCCCAATAATAAAATCAGGGCCCATTCACTGACACTGCAAAAATAAAGGAAGAATATTGACTGTGGTCAGGGAAGGGAAGTCTACCATTTTTAACAGATCTGTCTCAACCGTTTCTATTTTCAGTAGGTCTCTGCAAAGCCATGTTAGAGAACACCTATCCTTTCCTACATGGCTGCAGAATAGCCCCACATGTCCAAGTGAATGATGCACAGTCTTCTACAATCATTTGCTTTAAGAAAAAGTAGATTTCAAAGCAATTAAAAAGCCGTTGTGTTTTGGACCTTGCATTTGGCTCACCAAAATATTATCCCCAGTGGAAAAAGCCCTTGGAGAATCTACTGCTTCATCTTTGAGAAAGTCCTTTTTGTAACAGCCTTTCTTCCAGTGACTGCATGGAGGGGAAAAACAAAAAATGAAACAAACAAGAAAAACTACAATCGACAAAACCCTCACAAAACCAAACAAACATAAAGCCCCACCCCCCAAAAAACCCCAAACCAACGTAGGAAAACCACCAAATCTTTAATACTGCTTTTGGTGGGATGCTGAGACATATGACATATGAGATTCTTCAAGATACACTTACCTCTCTGATGATATTCACCATTCACCACACATGCTCTGGGAATGAAACAAAGCCCTACAAGTTGAAATTAGATTTCCTCTATATCTTTAAGCTTTATTTCAATGCTGAGGTGAGAATGAAATCAATGTTTAGTCAGTGAGTAAAGAAGAGACAAAAAAACACTAAGCTGAAAGTGTGGTGGTGTGGTTTTTTTTCCCCTCTCATAGCATTGCGTATAATGAAGATGAAAAAACCTGATAAATCGTGGGGGGAGGCAAGGAAGAGCTTCAGAATGCCACCAGCCTGTTGCGCTGTTGATGCTTTTTAAAATCATGTCTCGGGTTTAATGCTGTGAGTCAGCCCAGAAAAACTTAGACGCAGAATAGTTACAGTAGGTTGTGCAGTTGTCTCCAGAGGCAACAGGAAGATTATTCCCCAAAGGATATTTTCCCAGTACTTTGTCCAGCAAAACTTGAAATGTGTCCAGGGATAAGGTTTCCACTAATTCCCTTGAGTGATTACTCCCCAGTCTCATATATCTCACCGTTTGGAAGATTTTCCTGCTGTTCAGCCTACATTTTTGCATTTCTTAATTTCATACTATTACTTGTGGTTATGGCCCAAATTAATCAAAGTACTTCAATGCATGCTTAAATTTAGGTATGTGCTCAAGCTTCACTGAAATCACGTACATTGGTGTTTTGCAGGGCTGATGGATCTGCACATGTGTTTTAGCACTGTGCTGAACTGGGACTATGCATCATGCAAAATAATTATTCTTCTCTTACATATTTTTAAGCCATTATCCTTCCCTTGCTTAATTATTGATTAGATAAGCTATATATTTAAGCTACTTAATCTCTTCTTGTGTATCAGTCTTTCCAAGAGTCTGATCATTTTTCTTTTTTGGATCTGAATTCCCTGAAACGCTTCCGTGTTTTGTGAGGACATGTAATGAGGTATTGCAATTTAATGACATATCCCAGGTGTGATTACATAAAGAGCAGTTATTCTGTGCAGTCAGAGGATATAACTTACCTTCACCAGCAACCCCAAAGCGCATTGATTTGTTGTGCTGCTCTATCATTTTGTAAGACTCTATAATCTACTCCTATTCTTTTCCATATTCATCACCCCGGCATTCAGGTATTTTTTACTTGCAGAGGCAGACAGCCTTTAGGCCTTGAAATTCAGTGTAGTGTTTTACACTGGGAAACCTGTAACAGAACAAAATTGCAATCTTAGAGAGGTTTCCAGAACACTTTCTTCCAAAAAAAAAAAAACTAAAAAACCCCGAAAAACCGCAACTCCGTTTCAAGTTGTATTATTTGAATCTGTTCACCAAAGATTTCGGGCTCCAATCAATTTCCTTCAGGAGGATTTGTCACACATACCACCCTGGCACCAAGGTGTCTGCATTGTTTGTTGCTCATTATTCCATTTATCCCCCAGGTAGATATGGAGCTTTAATAATAATTTCATTATTTGACAATGGTTTAAAAGTAGGTTTAGTGAATTGTAATTGACTGTGATTCTGAGTCTTTTCACCTTCTTTTTTTCTTTTTCTGAAGATATGTCCTATTTGCTTTCTCTCTCTTATATTCCCCTTAACTTCCATAAACAACTGTCACTGAGCCATTACATTCTGTAATGAATTACCTTATTCTCAAAGATTCATGTCATCCAGACCAATTAATGGGTACACATTTCTGTTTTCATGACTGTTGCCAGTTGTCCTACACAAAACATACAATGTTTTCTTTACTTCACGATCAAGTATTATGTTTGGGTTTTACCTTTTTTTTCCCCAATCTAAAGTATTGTCATGGCAAAACTACATGAATTTTTAAAAACAAATGCTGTGGAGTGATACAAATAAACATCATGGACTTCCTACTATAGATCCAGCAAAACTCAGTTTATCTCTGATAAGCTCACATTTCCATCGTAAAATCCCAACAACTTGAGCAGATAGATAGATGGATAGATAGATAGTAACACTGAATTAGACCTCGACAGACTGCACATTCTGTGTTTTCTTCTTCTGGATCATCATCTTCTCTGTGGTCCTGGTTTAGGAAAGCACTGTAAGATCCCTCCCTGCCAGGGAAGCACCTCATGGTTTTGCATGCTGAATTTTCCCACGCTTGTTTTCAGGCACGAACCTCAGTGGGATTGCTTGCACTGGGCTCAAGCAAAATTCCAGAATAAGGAGTAGTTCAAGAGCAAAAACAAGGCTCACACTTAATCTGACTTTTGCAGTCTCTTCTTCCTAATACGTACCTTCATTTTGATACCATTTTTCTAGGTGCAAGAATAACCTCAAAAAATAACAAAAGATCCCCTCCCATATTACATAGAAAATGCAACTAATAATAATTTAATTTTGAAAACATGGGCTGCCAAAAAAATGCTTTCCACTTAAAGGATGATTTAAGCCATAGCACACTGGCCAACTATCATAGGTTTGCAGTCCCTAACTTTTAGCTGTCATATTTCCTTGCAGCCTGTTCTCATCCAATGCCTGGTGCAGCAGAAGATGGATTCTCATTGTCTCAGTAACAGTGTGCTGGTTTCAGCTGGGGTAGAGTTAATTTTGTGCACAGAGGCTATTATTGGGCTGTGTTTTGGATTTGTGCTGAACACAGCGATGACAATCTGAAGATGTTTTTGTTATTGCTGAGCAGGGCTTGCAGAGAGCCAAGGCCTCTTCTGTTGTTTGTACTGCCACGCTGGCAGGGAGGCTGGGGACACACAGGAGGTTGGGAGGAGACACAGCCAGGCCAGGTGACCCAAACTGACTAGAGGGATATTCCAGACCATGTGGCATCATGGTCAGTATATAAAGTGGGGAGAAGAAGGAGGGGGAGGGGGGACATTTGGAGTGATGGCAGTTTTCTTCCCAAGTTAGGTGTGCTGGGGCCCTGCTCACTTGGAGACGGCTGAACACATTCCTGCCCATGGGAAGCACTGAGTGAATTCCTTGTTTTGCTTTGCTTGAGTGCGCCGCTTTTGCTTTTCCTATTAAACTGTCTTTATCTCAACCCACGGGTTTTCTAGCTTTTGCTGTTCCGATTCTCTCACCAATCTTACTGGTGGGGGAGTGAGTGAGCTGTTGCATGGAGCTTTGTTGATGGCTGAGGTAAACTATGACAAACAGAAATATGCTGGATTTTCTTTTGGTATTCCTACCCTTTTGGTGGGCGTCTGTGCTGTTTCAGTGCTTCCTGAAGCGTAGGCAATAGGGACTTGGAAATACTTCCTGGCATAGATACTCAAGATAGGGTGTTACCCTGAAAAGTGTAGTATTTAGTCCAGCTGGGAAGGCTGTGCAGACCCACTGTGGAAGACTGGTGGTGACTGGTTGACTGGTGGCTTAGACATGAATTGCAAAGTGGCCATGCATAAAAGCTGTCTGAATTGTTGACTCGAATCTGTCTGTAGTTGAGGTAATAAGGCAATTAGACACAAAAATCATTAATAATTTAGCTTAATTGAAACCTAACAATACAGACTTCCTCTACAATTCCAAGTTATTTCAACTGTTTGGAAAGCATGACCTGTCTCTGTTGTTCTAGTACATATGTAATGAGGGAGAAAATAAAAATTGTCACTAGAATTTCACTTTAAAGAACTTGCATTGCTTTTTTTTTTCTCATTAATTTGGACTCGTGAATTCTCAGAGCTAGCTCTGATTCTATTTTCAAATAAAGGCTCTTTTCGTGTGTGTGGATAAATTAGGCTGTAAGATGTAACTGGCTGTTGTAGAGCGGGGGTGGGACTTTGATGTAGAAGTCATGTTGAAGCAGATGGGTGTGCTGAGCATGCTTCAGCCAGGCTAAATGGGAAGAGCAATTAAATGCTCTTCTACACAGTTATTGCTGAAACAACAGGAAGCAGAAATAGCAGAGTAAATAAGCTGTGCTATCAGAGAGGTTTCCCTGGAACTGACAGCAAATTTGGAAGAAAAGAGGTTTGTTGGTTGCAGCTGCTGGTGAAAGTTAGAAAAGTTCAGGGAAACCAGGAAAAAAAACAGCAAACGCAATGGCTTAGTTGAGAAGGAGAAGAAGCAGAATGATTTTTAGGACCAAAAAGGTGGACAGTAATTTCTGGGCTGCTTGTTGATTTACTCTTGTATTATTTGGGAAAATCAGATGTTCTTTGTAACAAACAACCTGACAACACACAGATACTTGGTGCCCATACTCCTTAGGAAACCAGTGGACTGACCTTAATCTATAGGGCACTGCGAGACATATGTTGCATTCAGCAACTTAGCATAATTCCACCAGCCAGGATCATGGAGCCTTTAGGCACTGCAAGAAACGAACATGTCCCACGAGGAAGAGTAGCAAATCCACTGCTAGCATCCCTCACAGTGTTACCATGAAGGATGAATTATACTGCTGTCCAGAATGTAAGGTTCCAGTTTGCATTGCTTGCTGGGCTGGAGAGAAATTTGAGCTACTGGGAGAAATGTACCGACCCTGGGGACTGCTGGGCACGGTGCTTTTGCAGTACTCTCAACCATCTATCCTGTAATGCTCATATCATCGGTAAACACTTACCTCACCTATCTCCTGGCAAGCAGGATTAGAGAGAAAAAAACAAGGGAAAACACCACTCTTGTTGCAATACTGTGGGAGGATTTAAAGCCATTTGGGAAACAAAAGAAGGAAATTATCACAGCTAAGAAATTGGTGTTTTAAAGGTACTCTCTGAGGACTTTGACTGCCATGGTATAAATTTAGTATTCCTGGTTTTAATGGAAAAATTCTGAACTGAATAGGAAAGTAACTTTCTTACTTGAGGTTATGCTGCGGTGGTAAAGTGATCCTAATTATTTTTAAGACTAAATGCTATTGCTAGGGGTAAATCAGGTTCCAAAAAGAAAGAAATCAATAATACAAAGACAGATTTTGAAGATTTCAAATAATAAAACTAGGTAGAGTGGTTTGTATCAAATACAGCAGAAAATTCCTTCAGTGAAACATGCATAAAGTTAAGTCTTGAGTGGATACCTCATGCATACAATTTAATGAATACAAAACATAAATCAAATAAGACTGGGTCAAAACATAGACAAAGGGATTATACCGAAAATCTGGGCTTTAGGAAATGGGTGGTTGTGCAGAAACATGCAATTGATCTTTTTGGTCTTCTACATGACCTTTTTGCCTCCTGGACTCCGTTTCAGAAATCAGTAGAATGATTTTTTATTCAGTTCAGTTTTCTTTTAACGCATAGCAGCAGTCACTGAAATAATGGCTTTTTTTACCCCCTACTGTACAGTTGATTGGCACATCCTTGTTTCACACTTTCATTTTATAAATCTTTTAATGCTTCCTCTGATTGAGTCACAGGAAAATGATCCAAGACAAATGGGCAATCTAATCTTCAGATAGTTAGCACAGTGCCTGGCAGCTGAAGAGAAAGCAAACAAAACTCCGAAATGTACCAGCAGAGGCACCCAACAACTCGGAAGAGATGACTGAAATGCAGAAGGGGCCAGTGGACTCACACCCGAGGGCTGTGTGAAATGCTGAGTAGTCCATTACCAAGGTACTGATACCATAACAGTGCAAAAAGGGTGACAGTGCCAAGTAGTCCTGAATATTCCTAAGTATGGCTACAGATATACCCAATTAGCTTTGTGCTCATTAGGGCTGTAGAAGAAAGGTCTTGCTGAGAAAAATTCTGAAAGAAAAAGAGGAGAAAGCAAGATGTACCTAATGTCTTTCATGAAGGATAACAGGATGGATTATAAAATGTTATCAACCAGCACACAAGAAAAGGGGGTCAGGGACCTCACCTATTCAGCCAAATGGAAATCTGACAGCAATCAATATCTGGAGCAGATTTCAGAAAAGGTTTTCAGGTGCCTAATCTCAGCAGAGGCCAGTGGGAATTGTGCTCCTAAATCCCTTACACACTAATCCCTACTTTTGCATGGCTATAAAGAAAAATAACAAACATGTGGCAGGGACTGTAGGTAGCCTGATACTAGCACACGTAAAACGTGTAGTGGTAGCATCTCTTCTTTAAGCTTGAACTCATCACTTGGTAGCTTTGGCTGAGCAGGAGTTTATTATTCATAACTCCTAAAATCCACCCCATCTCATTTCATCGTCTAAGCTGTACAATCAATAATTCAAGTATGAATTTTAAGAAGATTTCCAAATTAAGCCAGACACCCTAACGTATAGGACATACCACACCAATTAGTATACACAACAGCTTCTCGGTGAGCCAAGATGAGAGCAGCATAGTGATCTGGAAAATATGAATATCATTATGCTGAAGAGATGCTTAGAGCAGTAGGTAGGGAATAAGGTTCAAGCACTGGAATTGTTTTTCAGATGTGACCCTCAATATATTTTGGAGATTTGTATCCAATGCCAGGCCCCTGTAAATTGACTGGCAAATTGATGTGTCCTGGATCACCAGGCTCTTTCACAGAACACAGCTGAACCCCTAAATACCATCAACATTAATCGAATTTAAGTCTGATTTTCCAAACAAACTGCTATGGGAATTTTGCCTTTCATTCATCTTTTGTGCTCTTTGGTGCTCCAAATTGTGGAGAATTGCAGTCTGTGACGACACTCGGAGGAACAAACAGAAGTAGCCACTTCCTGTTCCAGCACTCAGCCGCTGAGTTACATATGAGTTGGAGATGGTGTCAGTTCTGTCTTCAAAGCAAAACCAGGCCGTTGTCATCAGGTTCTTGCCTCCTAGGAACCCAGTTGCCTCTTTAAACTGAGGACAATCTGCCATGGGGCTCAGTCCTTTTTCAGCTGTCCTTACTTCAGCTGATATGTCTGCAGTGGTCTGAGCTCAGAACATCAATATACACAGAGCTCCCAGGTACATCTTTTTCCTCAGATACATCTCACTCAGTTTCAGCTTGCTCAAATGATCCGTGCAGGGAGAGAGCTGCAGGACATCTGTTTTTTGCAATGTTGCTTACTCGGTGCCACATTCTTGTTTGTGACATTTTCTGGGCACTAGATGGCCTGGATGTGGCAGTGGAGAACATCATCAAATATGATGCAAACAGCAAAATTCCTGCTTTGTGGTGGTCGATCCAGGATGCCCATCATAAATTTAAATCTAGGTTGTAAGTCACCTGCCTTCTGCTTTTTGGAGCGCTGACATAGAATGGCCTTTTTAAACAGGGCCCATAAAACTCCTTGTAGTTTACATCTACTTACATGTTGAAGATTGCAAGTTTTTGTGTGCAAAGAAGGGAGGAATCATCTCTCCCGGTGAAATTTGGGATCAGTCTAAGGGCAGTGTGACATCACTGGCCCCACATTGCTCCCTTTCAAGTCAAAATATGACAGCGCTGTGATGTATGCATTTTTTGTTGTTTTGGTTTTTGTTGATGGTGGATTTTTTGGGGTTTTTTCTTTCATTGTTTTATTTTGTAGGGTTTATTGTTTGGTTTTGTTTGGGTTCACCCTGTTTTTTCTTTTATTTATATATTTTTATTTACTTTTAATTAGTTCCACTCATTGCCTTGATGGCTCTGTTAAATACTAGCTGTCCACGCTCATGTTTTTCTGTATTTAAGGTCTTGAACTGAGGATTCCTGCTAGAACTGCTGACCTTATTGATGAGCTAGCTGAGATTATTTTTTTCTTTAATGTGGCTGTCCTCTCTCTTGGAGGGTTCGAAACAGTGGTGTTGCATGCTCCTCAGTGTCCTTCCAAGGACTGATATACAGGTGGATATTCTGTTGCTTGGCTCTGTGACCAAACACCTGCAGACTGCTGGCTTTTCTTTTGCTGACCTTGAGCATCCCCCTCTTACAAATTCCTGGGTGTCATTTACACCTTTGAAGAAAAGCATATTTACTTTGGCACATGTATTGAAAGGGAAGGGTCATCCCTAAAGAAATAAAGCTGTTGTTTTATTCAGGAAGGGCAGTAAGATGTAGCCTTTCCAGTGGAGACCCACATTTGCCTCTTTGGCTGTGTATCCCAGCCCCTGGGCTAAACAGAGGCTGAAGCAGAATAGTCCATGCAGGCTGCAGAGCTGATCCTGCACATAAAAGCTGAAGGGAATGGAATGGCCAAAGCAGAAACCTGCATTTCACCTCTTCAGGCCATGTCTGTACCTAGCTGACCTTCATGCACAGCTTTCCTGTACAAAGAATATTGGGCAAGGAGAGACCACCCGCTTCGTCAAGCTGGATCTCATTGTGTGGCAGACACACATCTCAATGTTCATTAAAACCAGCCAGATTTTGATCTGTAGTATATAAATGCTAATCACGAGTATATGTTTCTATAGATGTGTTAGCAATGTCTAGAGAGCACTGATAGCTGCTGCTGTTGTCTCTGTTTTTCTGCTGTACCATCCAGGTTTTCAGGGCATCCAATTCAAATCCAGCTATCAATGAGTTTTGGATGCTATTACCATGTTTTACATTTGGTTTTGGGAAGGTTCATGGTTAATGTTTCTGGTGTGCAAAATATTGGTTTATATTTGGGTTATATTTATATTATATTTATATTTATCTATATTATATTTATATTGGTTTTCCCAATAATTTTTAAAGTAATTGTGTTTTCTGTGTCATTGCCGGTCATGTGTGTTTGTGTGATGCTGCATTCTCAGTCTGGCATTTTCGTGAAGTGGACAAGCAGCGTCCACGATGATACAGTCTCCTTCCTTCGTTTCTAAGGCCATTATGCTGGATCTGCTAGCATATGCCTTACGGCCATTAGCAGCCAAAAAAAAAAAAAAAACTCAAGGGGATTTTTATGCATCAGAATTTCTCACTTGGACTAAGATTGCAACAAATCCGCTATTACTGTCCTACTGTGATGAAGCCATTTGTATTTTGTGGCCCTTGCAGAATGCACGGTGCCCAATTTGACAGCCTTTTGGGTTGCACCTTTTTAAACTCTCTAGCTGTATTGTTATGATCATAAACTGAACTGCTAATAGTCTCCAAATGCTGACTGCAATTCTTATGCTCTGTACTTTCTTCCCCTCTATCTTCATTTTATCATCACCTGTACAAAGAGCCCATTCCTTTGCAGCTGTAATTAAGCTCTCAGTTTCTCTTTCCAGTCCTTCTCTGACAGTGATTATCATGTCTAATTTTTGTAGTTGCTGAAGCTGTCAATCCACAATGCTTCCCAGGAGCCATGTTCACGTTCACAGAAGCAGGAAGCAAGCACAGAAGAAAGTCCCAGAGGTCAGTCATCATTTTAGAGATAAGATCTGGTCAGGGAGACATGGCTGCTTAGTTGGGGAAGATTTAAAAGCAGCATATGGTTCATGTTCTGGATTAGAAACAGCTTACACACACACCCTGCCACCACACACGTGCTCCAGCTGTCCCCCTAAGCATACATTGCAACAACAGCACAAGCACTCTTGGTATTTTTCCCCAAGTACTCTTTCACCTGTTTTAATTTCAGGAACTTTCTCAATTATATGTAGAGGGGTTTTTTTTTCACAGTTAGTAATGCTTTCTGGATTTCTGCTGTGCAATCGGATGCTGTTTCTCCCTTAAGGCCATTTAGATGTTAAGCACCCATAAAAACAGCCCTGGTAAAGCCAGGTGAGGCTGCAGCCCACTACCCCATGGGTTCCTTCTGTGTCTTGCTCCACCTACCACGATGACTTCCGAAAACTACCATCTCCTCTCAAGTCAAGTCTGACCATAGCAAGAGTCCTAAACCACTTGCTCATTTATCATGGGGAAGTTGTCCCATAGCTTTTGTCACCTTTGTCATTCTCCTCTGAATTTTTCATCATATTTTGTTTGCAGGTGAAGGAGCCAGAGTAGCACACGGTTTTCAAAATGGGGATGAACTTTGAGGTTGTTCTGGGGTTTAACAGTAGTTTCTGTTCTCTATCTGCTCCGTAAAACCTCCGTTGATTTTATTCAGCATTTTCCAGGATTAAGCTGGTGTTTTCATGGTCTTGCTCCTGACAGTTACAGCCAGCTTAGAGCTCATATTGTTCACTTGAGTCTTGGATCTCTTTTTCCAAGGTGCATCACCTAAAATCTGTTTCCAATGGGTTTCACCTGCCATTTTATTACCCAGCCTCTCCGCCTTCAAAAACAACTTAGTAAATCTTTGGTCAGCCCTTGTTTTCACTAGCTTGACCAACTGTTTTGTTTTATTGGGACCTTTTCATTTTAACAATTCATCCTTTTTTAGACTGTTTATAAACATGGGGAACAGCGCAGTTCCTAACACACAGTTTTTAGGAACCTCCATCAGTGAGCTCCATCCACATCAAGAACAGCCATTAACTCCTGCAACTTGCGTTCTATCTTCAACTAATAACATATCCAGGCACCTCCCCTTACTGGGGCAAGTTCTTCCAGCTAAATTGATCCGTTATTCCCATTTGTTCCCAATCTACTTTTAAAGAATCAGAGCAGGCGTTTTCCCCTCTATGCTAGCCCCAATAGGACAACATGTAGGGCACCAAATGGCAGAAATACCAAAACCAGCAGTGTGATACGAATTTTGTAGTCAAAATAAACACATCACATTGTCACATAAATGATTGCTCTGCTATCAAGAAATATTCCCCTATTCTCTAGGAACAATTAACTACACCAAGTTTACAGTACTGGAAGGCATTCACTTACAGACAATGTAGAACAATTTGCAGACGAGGTTGATTGCGCTGGCAGGGTTTAACTGAAAAATAAAACAGAGATACACATTGATTGAAGCTATCTAAATAAAACATGAATGGCTTCTAATGAAAACAGCAGGCAAAACAGCACTTTGAGGCCTCAGCAACAACATTTTTCTCAGTACGGGTTGTGAGGTAGCCAGAGCAAAGAAGGTTTCTTGAATCATTTACTAATTTACCACCTTAAGATAAGTATTTTCAAGTTTATGGATTTATGAAAATACCTTTGGTATTATTCACCCCCCTTACCACTAAACATTTTGAATAACAGATTTTAATTTACAGATTTAAAAAAATACTGATAGTATAATCAATGGGGTGCTGTAGGTTATGTCAGAAGGGCTGCTGCCTCTCTGTAACACAAACAATGCACCTCACCATGCAGCACCAGAAATCACCTTTTGCTCTCTCTGCCACTCTCCTTAAGAAGCAGCTCTTCAGCTGGGGAAAACAGGTCCATGCTTCCTTCACTCTTCACTGGTGTTTCCACTGACTTTTGTGGAACTACTCTGATTGTCTGGCTGCCAGTGCCTGGTGATGGATGGAAAATTAATCTGAGACACGCCTGTGGTTCTTCTCAAGTATGAATGGAATATTTTTATTCATTTGATGTAGTGGGTTTTTATTTGACACCCAGGCATTTCATTTCTTCTGTAGTATTCCACTTTCTTTGACACTGGTATGCAGTTCCTTCCAGCTACCAATAGATTTCATTATGTTTCTGTTTACTTACGCTTTAGTATCATTAATGAGGATGTTGACTAAGTCAAGACCTGCCAGTAATCTCTGTGTTGTGCTACCTGACAGTGCCTCTCTGTTTTATGTGCAGTCATTTAGCACTACCCTGAGCCATGGACATTTTGCCAACTCTCAATACACTTGAGAGGAAAGCTGGTGAATCATTTATTAACGAATTTGTGTCTTAAGTTCCTTCATGAAATACGTATCAACAGTCTGATTGTTACTGATTAGTTTCTTACTTGAAAAAAATTCAAGAAACACTTAATGCAAACATGGTTTAGTGTGTCAGTTGTTGCCAAAGTTCATTAATACAATCTAGACTAATACTTTCTCTGATGTGATTCTGTATGTGTATATATATATATATAAAAATGATGTCCATGGATGTTTATTCTTTATGAGATGTGCCAGAGATACCACATTTCTCTTACCTTTATGTATTCAGAGATAACTCTGTTCTTTTTGTTTTCCTTCTGAAAATGAGTCCTATATTTACCTTTCACTTATACATCGATCAGTCCCTGGTTGTTTTTCGGATCTCAGTAGTAATTGCTACAGTAGAAAATCAGGCTGAATTTTTTCTTGAAACATCTCTCATTAAGAAATGGATTTTTTATTATGTTTTTTAAAAGAAAATATCTATTCAGTCATTAATTATTTTGTCCTTGTTAGAAAGCTGAATTTAGTTGATCAAACAAAATGTATTTTTCAGGGATTCTTCAGAAAAAAATTACAATGTTAGCTGTCTTTTCCCCTCTTATATTACTTGGATGGGAAGGTGGGAGGCAAATCACCATAATACCTTGAGATCATCCAGGACCAGTGATTTGCATATGTATGTATATTACTCTACTATTAATACATGCATCTCTTAGTTCCCTGGACTCTTCCTTAAAATGTTTTTTCTCCTTCCTGTTCCTTTTAGTAAATTCATTCCCTACCATAAAAAGCAAAAATTTGCCGAAACCTCTATAATATAAACCGATGCAATGCACACAGGGAAAAATACATCTCAGCTTGAACTGTATTGCACTCAGCCCATTTGGACTTGCCCTGCAGTTTCAGGTTGATATAATACTTTTATTTTATCACCTTAGAGTCACAAGCTCCTAGGCAGTGAGTCTGTCATGGCACAGAAAGAGCTGCCTCTCACAGGTAGGTGGAATAATTCCTGTACACCAACCAGTATCCACAACCCAGCCTTCTGCTGAGAAAAGGACATTTTATTTCAAGTGCCTAAGAGCAGCAATGTCGGTGAAAAAGGTTGCTGTACAGTGACAGATGCTTCACCACTGGATCATTCAAACAGGATGAAAAATAGCAGGAAAAAAACCCCAAGAAAACACCAAAAAAAATTTCCCAACAACAACAACAAAACCAAAAATCAAACAAAACCCCAACTTGAAGCACAATGTTGCACTACTTCAGTGTATGTTCTATTTTCAGAAGGCGCTAAAGAAGCTGAAGCACAATAGACAATGATTTTTACATTATTCACAACAGAAAGTATTTGTAGAATAATGCAAATACACAGTGGCAGCCTGCGGGCTGTTGTTGAAGGGTAAATGTTTACAGGAGTGCTGGGTGTGAGGCTGGGTTGGGTTTGCATGGCACAGTTCCCATAGTGGAGGGGGTACAGAGATGGCTTCTCTGAGAAACTGCCAGAAACTTCCTCTTTGTCTTGCAGGAGCGAGTGGTGAGGGGAAGATGTTTTTTAAGATTTCATAGAATCATTGAATAATAGAATAACCCAAGTTGGAAAGGACCTATGAGGATCACCATAGTCCAGCTCCTGGCCCAGCACAGCACACCCCAAGAGTCACATCATGTGCCTGAGAATGTTGTCCAAATATTTCTTGAGCTCTGTCAGGCTTGGTGTTGTGACCAGTTCCCTGGGGTGCCTGTTCCAGTGTCCAACCATGCTCTGGCTGAAGAACCTTTTCCTAATATCCAGCTTAGACCTCCCCTGACATGTCATTCCCTCGGGTCTTGTCACCAGAGAATAGATCAGTGCCTGCCCCTTGACTTTCCCCGTGAGGAATTTGTTTTACTTCTCACTATCCTCTTCTGATTTTGGTTGGTGAATGCCAAATTCTTGGTATTTGATCATGCACTTGAAGAATCTGGGAGGCAGCTGTGCTTTGAGAGACATGGGATGTTGGAACAGAAAATCCAGAAGAACACAGTTTTTCATTGCTAGGAAAAATTTTCCAAGACAATCCTATTTTCCATTGATATCTTACTTGCTTAAACATAGAGTTCAAACCTGACACTTAGAAAAAACAGCTAAAGCAGCTGTAGTGATGGAAAAAAGACAAAAAATAAATACCTACCTCTGTAGGGGTTCCTACTCCAGTCACCAGACATCCAAACAGAAGCCTTAGGAAAAGCTAGTGGAAAGGGGCATGTTCTAATGTACACAAGCTTGTTTTTAACCTCACTGCCAAACCCAATTGGTAACAAATTGCCAGAGCACTAATCTTGCTATTGCTCCAATATGTTACATTATTTATTAGAATTTAAACTGTGTTTAAAATACAGGTATTATAAGCTATCTATATTTTTAAACCATAATGAAGTTAAAAAAGAAAAAAAAAAAGAGGTGATTTTGTTTCTTTGATAGTCTTTTAACTGCCAAATTTTTCCCATCCACCCCACAAAAGCATGGTATAGTCAACCTTCCCACTTTCGGAAAGCAGTGATTTTATTTTTTTTCTTTGAGCTTTTTACAAGCTGAAGAAAAGCTGCTTTCCCTGGCATGGGGTGGAGGTCCAGGAAAAGACAGGCTCCCTCCCATTTGCTTTGAGGCTCTTGGAGAACTTATAAATACTTTGTGACTGCTCTTAGAAAAATATGAATTTAGAAACCACCTCCTTTGGGGATGGATCCTTGGCTTGTGCGAACTGTCAGAGCTGAGTTGAAATCAGTTGTGCAGTGTGGCATTTTGCTTCAGCTCCCTGCTATAAGTCATTAAATCCCAAGCTGAGAATGGTTGTGTCAAAACCCTTGGACCACCTGCTCAGCTAGAAAAGCAGCAAAGTCTAAGGATTTAGCTATATTAGATGCACACATGAAGATAATGCTGGGAAATTAAAATCCTGCTTGGGTGAGTTTGTGCATTTTGATTCTGGGAGGAAAAGAGGGCATATAAATGATTTGTGTGCGAGACCCATTGCCTTTCAGTTCAGCTGGGATCACCACATATCATCCTTAGCCATGAAAATCCTTCCCAGCTGCCTTAAACTGCTCTGTATGTACAGATCTTATAGTGTAGCTGCAAGTAACAAAAAGCATCCTAGCAAGGGACATATTTTTATTTTTCTGGTTTGTCTTTGGAACATAAAGTCACCAGAAGGCATGGACAGCAGGAACAGGCATGTTCCCTGTCTCTTCCAATCTAAGAACTAGAAGGCATCAAATGAAACTAGGCAAGGCTAGTTTTGAAACAAAGAAAGGAAATCCTTTTTCATGGCACTTGGCATTACAATGGGGGACTCTTGGCCACGGAACAGTGGAGCTGCTGGTGGCTTATGCACATGTGAAAAAGCAATGGGGCACATTCAAAGACAAGAACTGCTTTAACAGTTGTCAAATGCCAAACCTCCCACACCAGGTGTAGCAATGCACCGTGCAGCATCTGTGAGAGCCCTCTGGTGAAGCACCACTTTGTGCTTGCCCTAGCCATGTTTCCTTGGGGAGGATACTGGAGTGATCAGCAGATCCACTACCCATTTTCTTATATTCTGGTTGTTCTATGCCGTAGTTCTGCAATTTGACTCTTACATTGTTGCCTATTGGTAAAGTGTTTGTATGGTGGATGGTCAAAACGACTGGATTCTCTGGAGGACTGAACTACTACTCAACCATCTTCTTCTTGTTCTTTGGCTTGCACTTGAGTTTTGCCTCTGCATTCAGTTGTCTCTGTTCATGGAATTTACCCAGACTCATGAGTAGCCTTGTGTTAATGGAAGCTTCAGTTTTCTGTGGATAAATTATTTAGGGGGAGGAGGAATGGAAGCCCCTTCGGACAGTTCTAAATTGAGGACTAGGACTTTTTAAAAATAAATAAATAAAAAGGAAAATAAGTTAAGAGTTAGCCTAGCAACAAAAGATTAATTCATCAAAATAAACACACCTAAAGGAACAAAACCTTGTAAAAGTGTCCATAAGTATACCTATATTGACAAACTTGAGACAATACAGTTCTGTGGGAGGCTTATGTAAAGGAGTATGTTTCCCTTGTGAAAAAATCTGTGATAATATCTGCTTCTTTTACCATTTTTCAGTCAATCACTTTTTAAAATGTGTCATTCCCTATCTATATGGTTTATTTGGGTTGAGCTGTATATGTAGTCCTAATTCTTGCTCCATTCCTATGGCAGTCAAAAAATCACTGTCTGATTGTACCCTAAGTTGGGATTCAGGTTTCAACTTGTTTTGTTGTTTGAGGGATTCATTTGTTTTTCTTCTTCTCTTTTTTTACCTTTGGAGAGATCTTCTTGTTGCCACAGGTGTGCAACAGAGGTGATTCATTCTGGACGGGAGAAATCATCTTTGTCATGATGGCAAGGAAGAGCTCAGGTTAGTATAGGAATTATATCTTGGAGGATTTATATTTTTATTATGTATTTGTATATTGTATTTGTACATACTTTTATTCTATCCTATGTAAATTTATTATGTACTTATGTAATCTGGCAGGAATTAGTCTATCCTAATTTTGCTGATGGTTACTGGATCTCCCCAAATATCACAGAGCAGAACCTCACCTGGTGTGGGAAGCCATTGCATAGGTGGTAGCAGAGACTTCGACAAGTTCTGGTTCAGCCTCAAAGATTTGAAGACTCTCTGGCTTGTTTTATGCAGCACGATTTCTGCTTGTAGGTTTTACAGCATTTTTCCTTGGTGCAACCAGATTCTTATCCTCAGATAATCCTGTAAATTTTCCCACTCCTCTGAACTTGCCCAAAAGTGGCACAGCATCTAGAAGGAGCCACAATTTCTCAGTAAGGGAAATTAATTATCCATGCCACCTGTTCCTGAGCTTTCCAAAAAGGAGATTAAACTAGGGTTGTAATGTCAATACCTGAATTCTAAGAATTAGAGAGAGTGCAAGTTATTTGACTTAGCCCACTAATGGTAATGATGTTTGGTTACCACAGAGAAAATTCATGCTGCATTTAGTAATTCATAGCCCTGATTGTACAAACCTATTCCTTTGTGCTGTAATGAGCTAGCCTGGGAAACCAGACATGGGAGTCATAAAATGGGCCTGGCAACAAAAAAACTGCGGCCAAGTTGGGGTCAAGTCATATTTACTTTGTTCTCTTCAAAATTAAGCAAGCACTTACCTGGTAGGAATGATCAGACTGACACATAGTAGACTATAAGAATGCTAAATAGAAAAATTAATGAGAGATTATCACTATGACCTTGGATTCGTAAGAATTATAAGGGGGTACCTGTGTTACACCAACTTTTGGCCTGTTTCCCTTTCTGAAGGCAGGCTGAACTGGCTTAAATTGGAATTGAGAAAATCCAACTCTGAGTATTTTTCAAAAATCTGAAGAGCAATACACACAAGCACAATTTCATAGTACCAGCTTAACAGCTAAAGCAGTGCATTTCATCAGGCCAAGCTCCCCTCTTGAGGCAACCTTTGGAAAGTGATTGCACCCAGGAGATTAAAATCTCAAGGATACAGGGGAACTAGATTGGATCTAGATGTTCTTTATGTTCCCTTCCAACCCAAATCATTCTATGATTCTACATGTTTTGCAACATATCTGAAGCCTGTGATCTTCCTTGCTCTTCAGGCTGTTCCTTGAAATGAACATCGAAGGATTTTTGAGGTCCTGCCGCCAGGATTCAGAGCTCCATGTGCCCCACAGCCTGTCTTAACCCTTTCTTTCAAATTCTATCATAATCTCTGAACATGGCTTTGTAACGTCTACACCATCAACTACTCAAGAATAGGGGGTTTTGCCTAATTTCCTGGGTTTTATAATACCTCTCTGCTCAACCTGCCAAAAACCACATATTTTATTTAGAGTGAAAGTTTTCCTGTTCCTGTTCTTGCCTCTAATACTTAGACTAACATCAGTTCGCAGTGACCATGGTGAGCCTGTATTATGGTCCATGTATTTTTTAAGAGGCTGACAAGGAACATCTGTCCAGGCAGGAAAAAAGCTGTGGAAAAAGTTATGGGGATTAAGTTTTCTGCATTTTACATTATAATGACATTTCCAATCACTTGAGAACCGCATGATTGCCTTTCATAGCTCCTGGGAATCTTGACTCAGTGGGTGAGAAATGTACTTTTAAATAATGGCACTCGTTCTAGATTTTCTCCTTAAGAATGCATCGGACCTTAATGAATCAGCTTCTTCATGCAATCCCAATCACTGTGTAAGTCTGCCCTCTGACACTGCCTGCATGCAAATCCTTCATGCATTATTCTCAGCAAACTAAATTCTTTTGGTGAAAAGTCTACAGCTTGCTGTCATTGTCAGTAGCTCTCCTGGCCTGCAACTTCACTGCCATTTTGGCTGGGCTTTTTATTTGGTTTATTTTTCCTGTTGATCCTGGGTTTTTGGCTTTTTGGTACTTAACCAACAGCAACCGTATTCCTCCCAGCCTTGAGAAAAACAGCTCTTGAAACTGGAGCAAGGAGAGGAAACGTGGCACTGGTCATTCAAGCAGTCTTTTGTCTCGTACTTTAAAAACATTAATTTACATTAACATATGCAATTCCACAGGCAGCTCTGAGCCTTATCAACCTTATGAATCTTATGACTGACCATGGCTCTTACTAGAGTTTGAACTATGCAGATGAAACACAAAGGTGAGCCTGGCTTTGTAAGATATCTGGAACAAAAGGGCTCCTTCTTCCTTTCCTTCCTGTCGGGCAGGGGAACTGCCAGGAATAAGCTGCTTCGAAAATTTGTTTGTCTAGAGGCTGAAACAGGGAGATAGCATTTTTGGAAAATCTAATTCCAGTTACTACATCATGCTGGTACAAGAGAGGATCTAAAAGCTAGCAATTAATTAGCATTTAAACCAGCTATAAAATCACAGAAATGCAAGGTATAGTCTTTGAAGTTCAACAGTGAAAACCATCCGATTCCTACTTTTATTTCCTGTTTTTATACAGGAGACTTAAATTTTATATGAGGTTGTTTTCCCATTGCACATTACTGCTCCTGCACATTTCCTTCCCATCTCCCCTAGCAGTAGTGGTGCCTCTGCACTGCTAAACCCATCAGACTACTGAGAACATGGCTCTGGAACAAAGAATGATCTACTCTAATTACTTTTAGAAGCAATTGTATTTAAGAAGCATATGTATTTATTATGAATTGTTATGTTTTCCTTTATCCGTACATAATGAATTTATTACAGTTGGGCAATTTAGTACACCCTTGTTTCCAATTTAATTGGTTTCCTTTTAATGCCCATATTTAACCTTCAAGCTGAAAGGTTTGATATTCCTTTGAGAGTTGTATTTTTCTTTTTCCATATTACACATTTATATCTCTGTCTGTGTTGTGAAAGGCTTGCATGTTCCAGGTGGTTATGAGGCTAAAAACCAACTAATTTATGCATTCAATAAGATAACTTATTATAAAAGCTTGTCAAAAACGTAGAACTAGAGTCAATGTATTTTTGAACTTTGAAAGCTACTTTCATGTGGAAAAGAGTTTTTAAATTTTAGCTGAATACAAAGTCATTTAAAAAAAAGTCAGTTTTAAAGATGTGAAATTCTACTAATTCTTTTTTCTAAAAAGAAGAAATTGTTGATGTTAACTTTCCAAGACTACAGCAGTCTGAAATAAAGCCAGAAATTTTTGGTTTAGACCAAAAAAATAAGGGGAAGCAGAATTCCTAACAATGTACTGAACTAACTTTTTTCAAAAACAATTACAATCAGTTATCAAATCATTATTATATATTATTAAAATGATTATTTTTTCTTTCAGCTAGATATTTTTAAACCTCTTGAAATTTAGAAATGCCAGATTTAAAACACACTGAATGGAACAATAAATTTTTCCATTGTTTCAATGCTTCCATAGAGGTCAGAATATATGTCCATACTGATGGTTCCAGGGGCTTATTCCCACATCCTCAACCAACTTTGTTGTTGCTGCTGAAGTCATTGGGAGCTGGTTACCAAAGCACATTGGCAAATGTGCTTCTTGGTGCTCTTGTTAGTGCAAGACTATTTTGGATATTTCTGACATCTTCCTTTTGATCTGTCTACATAAGTTGGTTGATGCATTAAAAAAATCACAAACATTTAAAGAATCTGGGATCAAAATTATGTTCATCTCATCTCTTTGGTGATTCTGTCATATATCTTTCTATAGCTATGTTTCAATATGAATATTAAATCATTTGGCTTTAAGTTTTATTAGACTCTAGATACAAGAGGCATGATATATTAAGACAATGGTC
The DNA here is from genome assembly GCA_013397845.1 of Melanocharis versteri. Classification (NCBI taxonomy): domain Eukaryota; kingdom Metazoa; phylum Chordata; class Aves; order Passeriformes; family Melanocharitidae; genus Melanocharis; species Melanocharis versteri. The sequence goes on from VZTG01007652.1 coordinate 469,357, forward strand.
ATAAAACTATGTCAAAAGATTCATGAGGTCTTGTTGATACTGTATTTCTTCTCTTTTCATTATCAAGACTATAGCATTTCAGTCAGGGAATCTACCAGCTGTTGTTCATATTTTCAGCAAGAGGTTTTCACAGAGCTGAAACTTTTAAGAGTTTAGGAGGTGGCAGGCCTATTCAGCTTCGCTGATATGTCATTAAATGCAAATGTCTACATTAGTACAGCATTAAAGTTCAAAATTCAAACACATAATTCATGAAAACTGAAAGCTAAAGTTTCCATACTGATGTTAAATCAATCGTACTGCTCAGATTATGCACATTCAATTGTATATTGAATTTCAGAAACCAAGCCATTGAATTAATATCTGAACACTGTGGCCAACTTCAGCACCGAGCCTTAGCAGCTGAATGAACCAGCCCTATCTCTGAAAAGTGAGCCTAGACCAAGGGGAAGAGACATGGGGAAGAAGAATGCGTAGATGTGTGAGACTGCAGTTCACATCTGACTTTGGGGTTCTATCTGCTCTGAAAACACAAAGAAATATTCCCTATACATTTCTCCACACCTTTGCTGAAAGGTTTTGTCCTCCCCTCTGCTTAGACACAAAGCAGTTCAGACAAACAAACAAATAAATGAGTTTGTTGCAACAAAATGCCTGAGAGATGCCTTTTGAGACAGGAATTTTATTTCCTTGGTCTTGAGCCGGCAACCTGAACCTGTCTAAGCATTTCCATACCTGACCTGTGCTAGGGCCTGAGGGCACCGGCCATACTCCTTGAATCTATCGGACAAACTGACTTCTGCTGCTAATTTAAATCACAACAGAAAGCAGTTAAGAGTCAGGGTCCTGACATCTCGGGGAGTAACGCTATTTTGAGTACCCCGATTTTACCCCACCCTTTCATGTCTATTTATTGTTGCTGCTTTCTTTGTCCTCCAGTCCTGCAGCCCACTCCAAAATTCACACACGATGAGTTCTAGATATAAACAAGAAGAAATACAATAGTTTATTTCATTACCAGAAACTGGCACTTTTGGTGGAAAGACTAATAAAGCTTCAGTCAGCTGCCAACCAGAAGACTCAGCCTTTTGCTTAAATACTGTGCAAAAGTCTTCCAGGCTTTGTACCAAGGATTTATTAGTGAGCTTATTACACACCATGCACACTCACCCTTCCCCACCCACTTACCTCAAAGAATTGAGTGCCACATCAACAAGGGTATTCACAAAGCATTTAGTACTTGCAGGACTTGAGCTGTGTAGGGTAAGGAGGAAAAAACCAAAACAACCAAACCAAAAACAACAAAAACCCAAACCAGACAAACCTGTACTGTAATATTACCCAAGAGATGGTGATGTCAGCCTGTTTAGCTTCTTGCACAATTTTATAAGTGAACATTTTTGTCCTTGTAAAACTGAGTGAATTGTTTTATGGCCCATCCATTTTTTTATAAAGCCAGCATTTCATTTTTGGGTCTGATTTCTGATTATTCAGGCTTTGCTTTAAGCTGCATAAATCCAAGTACCGTTCTGGTTTGACAAATTCCTATTTCACTTCACCTTCACTGGCAAGGAACCTTTCTGGAAAAGTAATTTACATTATGTAACATTAAACAAATGTAAAAGTGATAATTGATACACATATCACGTTACCAAAACAAAATCTCAAATTAGTATACACTCAAGTAGTTCTAAATTTTGTTTTGCAAAGTATTCCTTATTTTGAGGTGTAATCTCTCCCCCCAAATTCAAAATGCCATTAATTCCTGCAGAAAAGACATGTGGTAACCCTATGTTTTTCAACTGACTGACTTACAATAGATTAAAACAGTGAATTGTGTGAATAAGGCTGCTAGTTGACAATTGAAATTTAAATGTAATATATTTAACTTACAATTTTCTACTGAAGTTTGGAAATTTTCTGTTTGGTTACCCAAGCAAATTTAAGTATGCTACACTACTGCTATCAAAATTGTGGCCAATGTTTGTGGACACTGAAAGCTTGG
>VZTG01007653.1:0-203960 GCA_013397845.1 Melanocharis versteri
TTTATCTGAAATTATCCAAGCTATCTTCTGTATGTGTGCTTTACAGTAAAACTCAATATAAGTGCCAAATTTCATCTCCAAGAGAGTCTGTTGCATCCCAGCTGTGTGAATCTCTCTCTGTGTCCATTAAATTAGAGTGCACATGAAATAGCTGAGCAAACACTCTAAAAGGCTGAACCCGGAGTAAAAATTTGTTCTTAAGGAGCCTGCTCTGTAGCCCATGGAAAACAATCATAGTGGCGTCGCTGACTTCTGTGACCTTTGGTTCCTACTCCAAGTTCTGTGCTAAAGTTGGTGTATTTTTTCTTTTATTTACTTGTAGTTTTGTTTTTCTGTTTCTGTTGAAAGCAACAGTTAGATTTCTGAAAAAGACCATCTGAGCAATTAGAACGGGTGAACCTTTGCTGGGAATAAATTGCCAGTAGAAGCAGCGCATATGGCTCCTAGGAAATGTGTGTTAGTAGGGGCTAATTAATGGTCCTAATTTGGTGCCACAAAGGGCACATCACAGCTCTTTGTGCTCTGACATGAGCTGAATGTTGATGAGTCCCCAGAGGTGTTTGCATTTGGGTTCCAATTACTGTAACCACATGCATGGCTCAGCCATGTGCACACACCCAAGCAATGCCCAGGGTCTGTGAATCCTCCTGCCTTTCCCTGTCTGTTGTGATGAGATGTTGGTGCTCTGAAGTGTCAGTGCCAGCATTTGAGCATTAGAGACCCGTGCAGCAGAGAAGTAAGAGTCCATCACCCCTCTGAAAATACCTTGTTCATTGTGAACAACCTGCCCAGGGACAGAGGCATCCTGAGACATTGTGTTACGACGATAAGAGAAAAACAAAAAATGCCTGTCTTTAAGTATGAAGGAAGCAGGCCAATCCCTCTAGGAACTTAAAATGTTAGGGGCAACGCAGTCCCTAGATAAGGAGAGCTGAAACTCCTGACCAATTCCTGTAGTGGGTCAGTCTCTCAGAGCAACCTGTCTTACTTAAGGGCAGATGGCAACCAGTTTGTTAAGGACATAGCTGAGGGCTGAAAGTGAGGTGATGCACACTGAAAAAGAAGTGATGCACACACAGCTTCCCTCTCTTTTCTGGTAGCTCTGTACGCACTCAGGTCCTGCGCGTGGCACGATCTCAGAGCTTCACTGCTTTGGGGAAACAACAGAGATGGAGTAGCTTGGCCAGCCAACATTGAAGATTGCTCTTCATGGGGGCTTTGAAAACTTTCAAAGGATTCAGCTTTCAAAGGAGAAGGCTGGATCTGCTTTTGGAATTGGACATGTGCTAAAAACAGTGGCTCAGTTGCCACTGATACCTCTGCATGCCCAGCTTTCTTCTATTCTACCTGGTGCACACATAGTGAATGTAGCTGGGCTTCTAAGCAATGTTTTCTTATTCCATTGAATTAATCTTCTAGGACTGGAGGTCATCTGGCCCTGTCTGAACTACCTGCTGCCCTTTCATTGACATAGGAAGTGTTTGTTATTCATATGATTTTAATATACACCTCCAGCATTAAAATAAAGCTAACTAGCGTACAGATTTTTGAAAACACGGTCCTGCAGGAGCTTGAATTTAAAAACTGCCTGCATTTCTTTTTACATTTCAGTAGAATGTGGTGAAAGCTGTGCCCTGCTGGAGCAGGAGAGAAGTGGTTTGTACAGGTCTTTGTGCACACATGTTTCTGTGATTGCATAACCCAACACAGAACATGAGTAGATTCTGTTGAGTAAGGCGGTGACATCGCCATCATTGGAGATACTCATCTGTAAGGTCTGGTCTGAAAAAGAAATTCCTTATAACATAGTCAATATGACATCTACTAGCTGGCTGTCTCTCTTGTCAGAAGACCAAGCTCTCTATCCATAAGCATTCACCAACAAAAGAAGGTGGAAGTCCTGGGTGCCTGACCTGCATCAGTCTCCTCAGATGAAAAATAAAGTGAAAATCCTATGGCTCTGGTAAAACTTGGACTAATGCTGTGTGCGGAAGAAGGGCTTCAACATCTAGGAAGATGTTCTGAATAACTATCCTTAAAATAAAGTGAGTTATTCAATTTAAATTATTAGATTTTTTCAAATGTCATTATTAATAAGATTAAGATGGGTTGTGATTTCTTGGTTTGAAAAGCTATCTAATTTGAAGAAAGACAGGGAGTCCCCTTCTGTCTTGTGTGCCCTGTTTTTCTCAGACATTAGGTACAGACTGAGGTGGGGGAAAAAAGGTTTCATTAGGGCAGTTGATCTTGTTCTTGCGGACAGAAATACTTTTGAGATCGATCCCTCAAGCTGGTTTTAGACCTGTGGGCACATCACCCGTTTGAGGACACAGAGGGAGTCAGTGGGTTCATCACATCTTAGGCATATGAACAGGGCACTGTGATGTTTAAAAGGCACTTGAAAATACCAGCAACTGGATTGTTGCCAGTGGCTTTTGGATACTCCTGGAAACCTACAGAAACATGGAATTTTGGCTTTGGTCTCAAGAAACTAAATGTCTTTATAAAAGTTGCTTTAGTTAGAGATGGAAATTCTCTAAAAGAAAAGACATGGCTGGGTAATTGGTGAAACCACAGTGGTGCCAGCCTGGAGGATGAATAAAAGGCTCTCCTGTTCTGGCAGATGGCAGCAGACAAAGACATACTGGGTCTTCTCCTTGTAGCCTGGGGACAGAGGTTTGAATTGCTTTGTCTCCTTAGAATGTGCTGTGCATCCTTCGGGATAAAAGAGAAGGGAATAGAGAGAGGGGAACTGCACTGGATAAATACTAGTGTGGCAGACTGGACGGTGAGCAGGCCCAAAGGTTTCCGTGTAGGGTATGAACTTGGGCTCTCACGAGGATGTAGCAGTGCTAGGCTGGCTCGACTCACATGGATGGCATGTTTATCTTTCTGTGTTTCAGTGATTCTGTAATTTTAATGCTAATAGACAATTCCTGTGGTTTGCTTTGTTCCATGGAATCTGAACAGTGTTTTCTAAGTCACTTTGGCATCTCTTCCAGCTGGATGAGAGAAGCTATTCCAGTTGGATGAGAGATGTGGTGGAGGGCTGAAAACCAAAACATACCAGAGAAAATGCCAGCCAGAGAACACAATGGGGATCATGGAAAAGCCAATATGCTACAGCTACAGGGTTAATGCTATTACCAGGGGTAAGAATCCTCCAGGCTGCTCATTTTGAATGCCTGTCTTCTCGGTGAAACAAAGGGCTTTGATTAAAGTAATAAAATTTAGGCATAAAAGAGAAGGAGCTTGAAACAGAATCCCCTGAACTGATCCATTCATGTCAATGTAGGAAAACAAGATAATTTATATGTACTTGGTGCAAGTATTTGCATACCTGCGTGTAGGGCTTTATTCAGTGTTTCCAGGAGAGACCTGTTGGATGCCGGCCTCAGGAGCTGGCAAGGGATGGAGCACTTTGGCCCCAGTTCAGGACAGCAGAGCATTCAGCACTCAGGAGGATTTACTCACATCCTGAAAGCCAAGCACATGTTTAAGTGTCCTGTTGGCCCAGGGCCCACTTGTGTAGCACCCTACAGAACCAACTTGAAAATGGTGGAGTGGGCAGAGCAGCATTAGCTCAGGTTATTACTCCCAGTGCCTGGAAATAAACAGAGTGCAGTAGCCTTAAGCCCTCTCCTCTTGTTGTGGCTGTTGTTCTTCTTCTTCTTTTCTTTTTCTCCTTCTTTTCTTTTTCTTCTTCTTTGCCTCCCCTGGTAACTTTCCAAACTGATTTGGGAAAAGTCCTCGTATGACTGAACCCTGCATCTTGCAGGCTTGTGCAAAGCTCTTGTTGACTTCCTTGGTGCACAGTTTGGTAGTTGGTCTTCAGGGTCTATCCAGCAAGGAATATCTACCCGTGACAAGGGAAAGGCTTTGGTGGCTGTAACTGTCTGTCAGCAGCTCAGCAAACATTCCTTCACTGCAGTGGCAGATTGTCAGCTGCTCTGTGGCCTCTGGGATGCCGTGCTCTGCCCCTGCTGGCTCCTGCAGGCTGCAGGGAGCAGCTGGGCACAGAGCACTGCCCGTGCATCTGCACCAGGTGCCGCAGCCAGGCAGAGCCCTGGGCCATCCTCCCCATCCCTCCCTGCCTCCCCCAGGCAGTGCCACCCCACCCTCCTCAGGCAGATGTGGCAGGGCTTGGACTCGGCTGTGCTGTGGCAGATCCCTGATGTGGAAGCTAAGAACATTAAAACCCTTCCCAAAGACAGCCAGTTATGTCCTGGGTCCTGTGATCTTATGAATCTGAACCCAAAAATTCCCCCTTCCTCTTCCAGTTGAGCAGGCACGAGCTGCAGTGGGATCTTTGTTCTTGCTCTTTTAGTGTATTGGGAGTTTGCTTGCTTTGGTACAACGCAAGTTCTCACTTCCCTGCAGCGTGTTATGCCTGGCAGGAGTGCAAACAATGGAACTGAGGCTTGGAGTGCCTTCATTCTTCACTGCACGGGGGCTGAATTACTGCTAAAAGGACAGCCTTTGTTCATATATTAGTGTATTTCTGTCAGCCACACCACAACCTGTTTCCTTAGACACTTCCATTTGGCAACTCTCTGTGTTCTAGATATGCTTTCACATAACGTTTGTAACCCTGCAAAGACCTGATAACCTAAGGAGGAACTGGCTCCTTCTTGCAGGAGGTGTCTTTACGATGCCATTTGCTGATGTCTGTTTTAATGTAATTTTCCCATCTTTCAAGGGTTTTAAATAAAAAACTAATGTGTTCTAGCCGTGACAAGTCCAAGCTTTGATATTCATGATCAATAGGCTTTGAGAGACAAACTCTGCTTCAGCTGGTTTCTCCTCTGAGTTGGGACAGCTCCCTGGCTTCTCATTCCCTGTGTGTTTGCACTGCAGGTAATCAGTTGGTGAAGTTTTTGATCTTACAGCATTTGAGAACAATTCTTAACTTCAAGTTGGTTTACATGGGGAAGAAAACTGTGCTCTTGCTACAGAATCCATAAATAACCTGTCTTTAATCATATTATCTAATTATTAAGTCTGCTGACTCAAAGTCATGTGACGTGCCCTGAAGGCTGCATGTAAACACCAGTGTGGTGTAAGGTAGCTCATGGCTGGCGCAGCCACTCGAGATGTGAGCAGCAAAGTGACCACTTCGGTGATGCATGAGTCCTGGGATCATTGTTCCTCACCTTCAGTGAAGACATCCCATTACCTCAGTCTGCTGCTGTTCGTGTTTTACAACTGTCGTGGTAAAAAACCTTCTTTGCTGTATCTAATATAAATCTACCCTCATTTAGTTTAAAACTTTTCCCCTTATTCTGTCACAGCAGGCCCTGCAAAAAAGTCTGTCCTCCTCTTTCTTACTGGCTCTCCTCAAGGACTGAAATGCCACAATAAGCTCTCCCCGAAGCCTTCTCTCCTATAGGCTGACTAATACCAAATATCTCAACCTTTCCTCTTTGGAAAGGTGCTCCAGACCTTGGATCATCTTGGTGGCCCTCTTCTGAACTGCTCCAGCAGGTCAACGTCCTTTCCATGCATGATGATGGGAAGGAACACTTTGATGGTCACTGCTTTAGGTCACTGCGTGTTTGAAAAACACTGATGGAGCCAATTTTAGAAATGAAGCTTTTAATCATGCTTCTCCACTCCGTTCCCCTGTGATTAAGTAAAAGTGACTTGGGCTTTCTCTTTGCATCTGCCATAACTCCGGACAAAAGACTTGGAAATTTCCATCCATCTGCACTTGGAAAGGGTGGAAACTGCCATTTTTGAAAGGGGTTAACAAAATCGTAAGCCGACAGTCCAGCAGAACATTGGAAGCCTTTGCCAAATCCTTGCAGGATGGCTGAAACACAAGCTGTCCCAGGGAAGCATTTTTACTGCATCTCTTCATGTCAAATAAAACACACCTCTGGCTAAGCTTGTGTTTCGGTATTTTTAATAAGAGAAGATATTCTACCCCTGCTGAGGAAATCAGGATCGTGCATTTTGGACCAGACTGCCAGCAAAAGGACAGGAGATATTAATGGAATCCTCTTCAGGACAGAAATGGGGAAAACTTCATCAGAGGGAGAATTTTGGCAAATCTGGAAAAGGGAACGGGAGTCAGTAACTTTAACTTGGGTGGTAGAAGTGGCAGTCTTAGCCTAGAAATTCCCATGGGATGAGATTGAAATGAAAAATTAGACAAACCTATTTAGCTGGGTCTGAGAGACTATTTTTTTTTCCTGACTTGCTCATTCAGTTCCTGAAATGATTCCTGTCACCTTACCCAAAAGTGGAGAAGAAGGGAGTGCCAGTAAATCAGGAGCTGTGCCTTGGGATCTTGACATCCAGAAAACCCTGAAAGTCTTACATCAGTCATCTTTTATTTGTCCTCCTGAGATCTTTTGGGAACTTCAAGTAGGCTAATTGAACTGGCCTTATTCCCAAACCAAAACGGACTCCCTGAACAAATCTTGCATTAATTCTCATATTTCTCTCCCAGCCATGTTTCCTTTCCCTCAGTAAATTCCTGAACTGATCTTAAAGGTAGACGTCCATTTTGTAATTATTTTTTGAGCTCCCCCAATTGTGAGATGTTTAAGTAGAAATGGTCTGGTGTCAGTAGTAGAAAGGAGATTAAAGAGCTACTGGATCCAGACAAGCTTCAGGTTGTGTCTGCCTGGAATGGGTGGAAAGAAGAGGATGGCATGCGGGAAGATGTGGAAGGGCTGATGAGATGGGTGTGCATTCTCAAATCAGGGTCATAGGTTCCATTCTGAAAAAAAGGGCTACTATGGAAAGGGGAAAGATGTCCCAGCGTAGGATGCAAATATACTGTGTGGAGAGCAGCTGGAACATGCTCGGAGGTTAGACTGAAGCAGTGATCCTGGCTGAAAGGCTATGGTTCATTTTTCATCCTAAAAAACCTGCTTGAAGGTCTTCAAGTGCTCACCAGTTTTGCCTTCTCCACCTCTAGTTTTGGATCCACTGGATTCAAGGCACAAAGAAGCAGCAGCACCTCAAGCTGCAATGCTGCTGCATGGGGTGTGCAAACACTTTGTGCAGGGAGACCATTCGCGCAGCTGGTCCTGAAAATCCACTCCATGAAGGCTGGGCCTCTAGATATTAATAAGCTGTACCTGAACCTCAGAGGCAAAATGACGGCTCTTCCACAGAAAAAAAGTGCCATGGGCCAGCAAGTCTCTCAGAGCTTTTTAGAGAAGTCTTAGCGATTCTTGAGGTTGTGCCTAAAAGCTTCTGATTTTGCAAATCCATTGTAGGAACCAGATAACAACCAGAACATGGAAGAGCACTGGCTGTGGCCCTGCTCCCCCAGGAATTCCTCCTGCTACAGCCACACTGGAGAAGGCACAGTGCCACTGGGTCCTTGGGAAGTTGAATGAGCTTTGCCATGAACAGAGCCTGTAAAATAAGCTGAAAACATTCCCGGTTATGTCAATCCCTTAGCAACAGATTTTAAGTATTTCCCTTTTATTTCTACAGTATTTTAACAGAATTGGAAAGATTGCAAAATTCCGTTTGAAATGCATTTTTCATGACCGTGTGAAAAAACCCACAGTTACTGTGGTGTTCATATTTTTATAGTAATGAGGGTACTATTAAAGCCTGCCTGTCCCAAAGGAGCACAGTGATCATCAGGCTTATTATTCAGAGAAAGACAATAGCAATATTAATGAGGCTCAGACATCTGTCAAATTAATCTGTAGTTTCAAGTTTAGGGAACAAAGGCAGGATTTAGATTTTCTAGCTGTGATTTCCCATTTCTGTCAAAACCTGAGTGGCTGTGAGTGGCTATAAAGAGATTAATTTCTATTTTTCAGCTCTTTATGCAGCCATAATCATGAGGGACCTCGGAAAGTTGATACAGCAGGTCTTTAGAGAAAACTCTCCTTTATCTTGCCAGTGTGGATTGGGAAACTGGGAGCAGCTCAAACTGCAGAAGTTACAGCAGAAATGAGGGAACTTGATTCCATGGACATTCCATGGACATGTTTGCTCTTGTGGTAAAAACTCACATATATTTAAATTCAAGGGATATCCCCTCTTCCTTTCCCAGAAACAGGGAGTCTCTCTTGTCATGGTATCAGGGCTGTCACTCTGTCTTCTTGCCAGCACTCAGATCACTGCAAGGGGGCAAGGAGAGCCTGGGACTCATTGCACAGTGCTTGAGGCAAAATCAGAATGTTGAGGGGGAAGCAAGGCACACTGAGGTGTTTTTTGCCTCCCTCACTCTCCAAGGTCCTCTTCTCTTCCCTATGTTTATGTAAGGCTCCATCCTGAAGGAAGGGAGGATAAAGGCATCTCCAGGGCCAGGAGAGGCTGCTGCAATGCACATGAGCACTGGCCAGAGTAGCCTGGGGCACCTGGAGCCAGGGGATGCTCCTGTGATCCCCCAGCAGTCTTCTCACAGCCTCCTGGTGAGCAAGCTGCCTGTGCAGTAAAGGGATGTAGGAATTCTGTCCCACTTGAGAATTTAGGGGAGATGGGCTGGAAATGGGTTGTGTGCATGGAGCAGGTCCCATGCTTTGCAGGGAAGATTTGTGGCTGCCCTTTGTTTGCTCTTTCCTGGGCAGGTTTTGGCAGGTGTAGGGAGCAGCAGGGCCCAGGCATCCCTTGGGAGAGGGGAAGTTCCCGTGGGTGGGTTCTGGGCAGCAGCGTGCCTGCTGTAAGCCGTGCCCTGCTTTACCCAGTGCACACTAAGCTGGAGCTGTAATCCCTGGGGGCTTTGGAAAGCTCTCTCTTCTGCCTGGGTAACAATAACGGGTTTACCTTAAGCTCCACATGTTTAGAAGAAAGGATGCCTTGAACAGTCAAGGGGATTGGGGAAGATAAGAAACCAATGGGCAGCTTCTCACTGTACAAAGGATTCTTCCCTCTCCAACTCTTCTCTTCTCCTGTGTTTTACCAGCCCTACTCCTGCTTTGGTTCAACTAGCAAAGCCTGTGGAGCACAGTAAATAAGACCAGGCCACAAGAGCCTTTTGTATATATAAGGAATTCTGTAAAAAATTGTCATCTAATTGTTTAAATTAATTCAAAACAACATGAAAACAACCCAATATTTATAGGAGCTGGAGGACTGCAATGTTTACAATCAGATACAGGACCACCAGTTAGAAAGAAATTAATTCTCTTTCTTAGTTTTTAGGTGCTTTTGTCCACTGAGATTATCTGCTCTACTTCAGAATGATTTACTAAAGAGACACCATTTTTACCCCTTTCCCAGCTCTAGAAACAGTTTAAATGTAATCATCCTGACAAGCCAAAAGGCATAAAGATAACTCCTGGCTTGCTGAGTTGTTGCCAGCAATCAGTAGCCTTGCCTGGACTTGGCAGTCAACACAGTTTTTATGTTAACATCCTTTTTAGCACATGCCCAGCTCCAGTTCTACCCTGCTAATGGCATTAAAAGTTGCATGTTTACCCTATTTTTCTTCACAGAAATTATTTTTCAAAACACTCATTTCACAACCAGGACAAGTGGATCTACCCCTGCTATTTATCCTATGATTTAATTACAAAACCAGCTAAATAAGGATCCAATAATTTTGCAGTACCAAGTGATCACCTTAGAGCAACGTTTACACTATTTTCTTGGAATTAAATCCTAGGTGTTTCTGAAAATTTTGCCACAAAAGAGGAGTTGTGCCCTGGATCCACGCTTCATAAAGCAGGATCTGGCATTGCATAACTTTCCTCAATAGCTTTAACGTATCTCGAAATATGAACTAGATAAGCCTACCTGCAGGTAGAGGTATTTTCAGGAAAATTCAAACCAGGACAGCAGTGTTTTGGCTATATTTTGAAATATTTAAATATTTTGCTGCTATAGTAACACTGTTTGAGCCAAGATGATCCAAGGATATACATAAGGTAAAGTTTGTGGGGACATTAGGCTGTTACCTCTCTCTGTTGACCTTGCTGTGTTGAAAGGCTTTCACTTCTGAGTTGTTCCCATACAAGCATGCCAGGCATGACCCATCCTCAAAAAGAAGTCTATACAGCTATTGGGTGACACAGCCAAAAGACTGCACTAATATCCCTCTGTCCTAAATCATATTGCCTTCCACACCACCCTACAAAGGATCATCTGTAACTGGCTTTTTCTGCTGTGAGTCTGTACCAAAAGATTAAGAAAGTTGCATTCAAGTGCCTGGAGTCCTAAGGAAAAGTGAAAGTAGCTTTCCCAGTGAAAGTAGCTATTTTCAGTGTCAGGCACACAGATGGGACTTCATTTCAAGCATAACATGCTTTGTTTTCTCCATTCATGTTATTTCATTTTAGCAGAAGTCAGGCTTTTTATTTCTCGCTTGTATGACATCCAAGTTGCTGCTGGTTGGCATCTTCATGTCACATGCCTGTGTGGTACAATGCAAGAGCTTTTTTTAAGAGTCCAGTGTCATGATTCATCTCAAGGAGTTGCCTGTGTACAGGGAGTCATCAGCCAAACACACCAGAGGAACTGGACATATACAGCTCTGGTGCACAGGGAATTTCTTGCTACCTGCACGATAAAGGCAGATACAAGGGGTTTCATCATTTGGTCACTCAACAATCTGAGAATCAAAAGGGAAGAAAAAGTTTTCCAAATATGTCTTTTTGTCCTTCTTTGCCCACACCCTACAAAAATTACCAGGGACCACAGTTCTTGGGGACTTGCAAGGAGGTTTGTGCCCTTGTGCCACTGAGGGGCAGATCCACACAGAAAATGCTTTTGTGAAGCTTGTTCCCGGTGAGATTTGATATGTCTCCCTCCATCTGTGTCCTTCAGAGCCCCTTGGACACTTAAAAACTGAACTGGATCATGAGCTCTTCGGTGTCATCTATCTTGCTAATCACTGTGATGAGGTGTCCTCATCCTCACTCCCCGTGGTGACTCCACTGTTGCTTGTTTTCTGTGTGACCTTCTTAGATGTGTCCCACAGTCCTCCAGGCTGATTCCCACGGGGCTTCAGAGTAAACACGCAGGAATGGGCACAGTGATTTAGAGAGTGCTGCTGCAGTTCCAGGACTATTGGCAAGTGACTAAGCAAGTCTGTTTCAGAGAGAGAACAGAGGCAGGGAAGGGGAACAGGCTTACGACCCTTGGGCAGTGTGTCATGACCTGTGCTTTAAGAGCTTCTGGCTTAAAACATCGCTGGAATGTACAAGGTCTTAGTAGGTATGTTAGAAGAGATAGAAGATAGTAACATGTTGGCAACAAGGAAAGCAAACCTTATCTCACACTGGAAAACACACTGAAAAGAGATAATACAACGCCTACATGCACTGTAACTGCTTTTGCTTCTTGAATCTGCCTTCAAGAATTCTGTTGCCCTGAGTGAGCTTTGGAACAGGTTCTTCGATAAGGAGATGAATCCCCAGAGCTCAAGGAGAAAGAAAAGGGAGTATTAGGACATGTGACATTCTGAAAAGTTCGAATACTGGGGGGAAAAAAATTAAAATTCTGCTGTGATTGTACTGATAGCAAACTAGAGACAAGGGTTTTCTAGAATGGCAACAGCAAGTCCTTAGTTGTATATGTCACCCTGAACTTTGGTGTTGTCAGGGTCTAGCTTTGAACTCTACAGCCCAGGGGAATTTACAATTGCAGGGACCCAATAGTTTCAGTGAAAACACATCCACCTGCTGCTGAAAGTGGAGAGTGGAGCAGATCTTTGTTGAACTGATGTGGAGGATTGGAATCTGCATGGGACCTCTGTGGGATGAATATATATCCAAGAAGCAATTAGCCTAAGAACATGAGGAGAATCTTGTGAGGTTGAGGTTTAGCATTAAAGACTTTGATGGATCTATTTCTTGTTTTACCTTCTACATTCCTGTGTATTTCAAATGGGGAATCTGAGGGGAAAAAATATCAGGAGCGCACAGATGATCACAATTTCTCTGTGCTGGCTAAAGAAAGCTTTGGTTCTTACAATCAAATGCAGTGGCCTTAAGCTGGCTTGATGTCGTGTCACAAATTTCCTTTGAACTTCCAGAAACAGTATTATACTGACATTGATACCAATTTGTGGTTTTGGTTTTATATTTTTGTATTATCATCAGAGCAATTTGGTAGAAATAGGACAAAAGTTCTTTGGACTGTAAAAGACTGAATTAATATTCCTTCTCTTTACCTCTTGACAGACCGTAACATCCATATCCAATTATGTAGTGTTAAAGTGCTTCTGTAATTAGTTTTGCAATTTACTTTTGGGCTTCTAATGCCTTTGTTTTAAATAATTTTCTGCCTCACAGAATTTGCAAGTCTGCCATAGTTCTCTAGGCATAGCTAATAAGCAAGTTTCAAAGAGCCACGAGAAATTCTGTGGAAATACACAGAAGTATACCATGAACAGTAATTGAATTAATATCAACCAGACAGATTATTTTGGTTTTTGCAATGGATTTTCTTTGCACAGCTTGGTGAGGATGTCCTCAGCAGTTTTTATTGTGTTTTGTATTTTGTTTGGCACCTAATTTTTTGGCTTCTTGCCAAGCTAATGGAAGTTGAATTTTTCCATGTATGAATATATAGAAATTGAACGGAGGTAAAAATGCACAAATTAACATTTATTCATGTTTCCCCAGCCATGAAGAAAAGCTGTGGATACTGTATGTGCACAGAGATGCATTTAGAGTAATTCTTTCTTGAAATGGAGCATCTGCATTTTGAGTGTGACCTCATTTGAAGCTCACCTAGACTGAGGAATTATTCCATCTGCTAGCATGGAGTTTAAACCAGCAGCCTCCACACCCTCTACTTTCCATTTCCCTCCTACCCTTATGCTGGATTTTCTCTTTGTGAAATCACCATCACTGGTGTCTCCAGAGCAACGTTGATTGCCTTTCTGCTAGGTGTGCTTAACTCCAGCATAGGTTAACTAGAACATTGTGCTAAACAGAAACTCAACTGACAGGATCAGTACAGTTTCTTTGAATTTTGAACTTAAAAATATTCAATTTACAGTATACATTCATCAAAAAAAATCACATCTCTGGAAGCCTATGATCCTAGTAATTAATCCTAATAAGATATACTTCTGATTATTTATTTTAGGTTTCTAGACCTAGCCATACTTAGCTGTATTTTATTAGAAATGCCATTACTCATAGAATCAGAAAACACATTTTCATGATGCATTTGGTACCCACAGTGAACAAGAGAAATCTGTCTCATTCCCTGGACATTTTTAGAAGATGACAGTTTCGGATCACCATGTGCAGTGGGCCAAACTGGTTATATTAAACATGTAGGAAAAAAACATTAAGATGTATTTTTCAGCTACATGACAGCAAGAAATACCTTCAAAGAACCCTTCCTGGAGTTTCTGGTTTTATCAGGGTATTTGGTCTCTCTGGTTCAATGCCTAGTAAAAATAGTCCAGCTTTAATAAAGCACAGATGTTGACATATTCACTCACCTTCATCATTGCATGGATGCATTTCATACTGAATTTCACCTAAGGAATTTTAGACTTTGCAGATAAAAATCAAAAACACTTCTTGCTTCCCATTGGGATCATTGCTGTTTATTCAGATCAAAGATGCCCCATCAACATAATGACTTGAGATGGAAAGTTGTGATTTTTTTTATGTACTAATGGAAAGATTAATGTGGCTTAAGTATGGTAAGTTTAGCACCTTTGTCCCTTAACCTTGTTTAGTGCTTCTGCCACTAGACCATATTTTTGCAATTCTTTCCTTAAATCCTTCTTTGTCCTTTGCTATCAGCAAGGGTAGTCATCTATAATAAGGTTAGGATTCAGTTTCAATATAATTAAATATATTTTCTGGCTGAGTACATTCCAAGCATTCCTTGGAAATACTTCCTTTTTCATGTCGAGAAAGCCCAGTACGTTTAAATTTCAAAGAGTACCATTAGCGCGCAATCCAGTACTTTCTTTCTAATGATACATCAGATCTGGAAATTCCTCAGCCAGTTCAAGACAGGCAAAGGGGCAAGTGTTCAAAGTAGCAAGCTCAAGGTACACCCTCAAAATCCACGTAATGCTTAGCAGATTTTTATACTTCAATCTGAAGATTTATCCCTTTCATACTGAGCATACTCTGTAGACTATAATAGATTGTTAGAACTGATTAAAAATAAATCCCTTTCCAAAAGCTTACCTGCCTTTAGAAGGAAGGATGGTTTTCTGTGGTTTTTTTAATGGACAACTCCGTGAGGAATATCTGGAAAGAAAAAGAGAAATTATCCACTTCTGGAATCATGTGAAATTTGGATGTTTTACTCTCTGTTCTATTAATCCCTTGCAATCCCTACATACTGAATTAGAGGGAATCCCCATGAGACAGTGGACCAAATAAATAAATACATTAATGACTTAAGTGTGTGGAAGTGGGAGTTCAACAAAAAGAATAAATTGGGTAATGAGAATTTTTTTTTACAAAAGTAAATTAAAAAAAATTTGGGGGGGGGTTGTGTGTGGGTGTGTGTGAGAAGGAACACTGGTGGAAAGAGTGTTCTGTTCCACTTTACCTGTGGACAGAGTGGTTTTGAAGGAGGCCACAGCTGCAGCACTCATGCTATCACTACCATGTATCACTGGAGCATATGACAGCTTTGCTTATTTTCATTCTTTATTGCTGTTTTTACAAAATTAGCAGGCTCTACTGGCTCTGTCTTGGCTCTTTACAAAACATGTTATGTTCTGTGCAGTGTTAGGTTTGTAATGCAAGAGACCACAGAGCCACCAATGATCAGGGAACTTTACCATATGAAAATGGAAATCTTCTTTCTCTCATGCACATTTATCACGGAGACCACAAAGGATCCAGAGAGTCTCAAACAGATACAGATTCTTTTTTAAAAAGCAATTCTCTTCTTCTTTAACAATTTTGCTGATTAGGAGTAAAGATTAGTAGTTCCACATCTAGCTAAGAGTTGATTTACTAAATTAAATTGAGACTGTGTAATTAAGTAGAATCTTCATAGGGCACAGTATTACATGGACGTATCTATGTATAACAAGACAGGTAGACCCTAGTGCTAAATGCAAGACTCAAGTCAACCTTCACTGTACCAATGCTTGACCAATGCAATATCCTTAAAGAGACAGATACTGTGATTTTCAGACATTGGTTTCTGTCTTGTGCTTCCTTCAATTTTTCTTTTGTGTGCAGAAATACAAAGTAAAACAAAACAAAGGTCATAGCCTTCAAACCGTTGACGTAGAAAGGTCTGACACAACTTCCCATTAATGGAGTTCTTTGGGATCAGTCTGTAAGTGTGGTATGTTGTTTGTTTTACTTATTATACATTTTTTATGCATGTCATTGAGGTCTTATCACTGCTATGGCATTGCTTCAGCAGAACCAAGAAAGCATTTGGACAGCATACTTTTAATAGTATACAGCACTGACTCCATGTATAGTCAAGTAGCAATATTAATGACAAATAGTAAAGGCTGTTATCCAGGCTATTAAATTCAACTAAATTAAAGGAGTAATAAAAAACCCTAGAGATCACATGGTCTTAGAAGATAGAGTTGTGAATGCCCTTGGGAGGTCTCCTTACTCATGTCTCCACCTGTGGCATGACCAAGCTCTTCTCAAAAACCTATGCAGAAAAATACTCCCTACTTTTTCTGGCAGGCAGTTCCAGTGCTTTCCTACCTTTCCCTGAGAGAGCCCATGCCAAGAGTCTGATCTGATTTTGTTGCTGCAGTTTAAGCCTGCTGCATCTTGGTTTAGTATTGTTGGAAATGGAGAATGGGCTTATCCTTCCTATCACACCATAGACTTTCACATAGTTGAAGGCTGTTAACACGTAGTATTCTATTCTGCCATCCCCTTCCCACAGTGCTCTTTTCTTTGTATGAATTATATTTAGACTAATGACTTTGGTTGCTTTCCTGTGGACTCCAAAATTTATCTGCATCTTCAAGTGTAGTGCCTACAACTGGACATAGGAACCCTTCTCGGGCTTCCCAGTGCCAAGCAGAGTAGATTTCCATCCTGCACCTTGAATCAGAATATTCAGCTTTTTGGTGTTCCTTGTAATTGATTTCTTTCATTATTTTGACAACTGAACAAAACAAAATCTGTGTCCATTTATTTTCTCCTGAATAAGCAGGAAACTTCTAATGAACTGTTAAAGGTTCACATGCAAGAAAATTTAGTAGCCATACTCTGTTCCCAGAAAAGTCTTTAGAAAATTAACTATTGTCTATAATGTGAATAAGATTTGGCCCTGAGTAGACATTAGTGCTTGATAAAATAAATTAGTTCCAAACTCTGTAATTAATTGAAGTGCACAGCAGTTTGCAGGCTCATGTCTAACCTTTTGTCTTACTCCCCAAGAAGAAACTGAAGTGGGATGTGAATATGTAGCTCACAATACCATGAGAGTCTTGGAATAAATGCCTTCCTTCTAGGAAAATTAGAATAGGTCTGTTTGAGAGCCAGTCTTTTCTGCTTTGCAAGGAAAATCCTAGCCTTGGATCTATAGGCTGTCCCTTGCAAAGAAGCTTAAATTTCCCTGACTGTGTAGTCCTTTACTTTGATCATGTTCCATGTGTACAAGACAATCCAACCAATCTGTCATTTGTGACTTAAACCTTGAGTGTTATAAATAAATGCTGTGCAACCGCTGGCTAAAGGACAAATCAGAACATTAGGACGATTAAGAGAAAGCAAAGCATCAGTCCAACTACAATAAAGCTAATATCATTCAGTCCACTGTAATTTAAAACAGCTGTCAGCTAGTCCTGGCTTGCGATATAACAGGCCAAATTCTTGGACTCTGAGTTATTCTTAGAAATATGCACACAGGCATTGGCAACTCACACTGCAAATTGCCTGTTGCCAGTACCCTGTCAGTTATATGTGCCAACAGATATAAAAGCTATTGTTCTAACTCATGAAAAATAACTTGAAGTTTTTAATTTCAAATTACTCAACGATTCTGGGGACATGGGAGCCAATGAATTTTAAACTAAACCTCACACAAATGAGAAGTAATTTCATAAATTTTGTTCAATTCACCCCAAAAGGTAAAGGAGATTCTGCTCACTCCTTGTAATGAGCAGTTTGGGACCCAGCCTGGCAACATCAAGTGAGGAATGGGGAAAAAAGAGAGAATAGGACAAGGCTGCATGCCCCAAGAATGAAAGAAAAAAAATATATCAGTGCAAAATAAGTATGTATCATGCCTTTCATAAAAGTCATAATAGATGTTATTTTAAGTCTGGTCTGTTGAAATGTACACTCTCACCTATTTCATCTGCCCTCTCTTTCAAAGATCCATGCAGCTACCGGCATTTCCTGTGTAATATCACTTAGGAAAGTGAAAACATAAGTGGAATTTTCAATAAAAATGTTTTTTGATATGAAGCTCAGTTATTTCCACATTAGACCACACTTTTAGCCTCAAGAGCAGAACCATTGCCCTACTGAAAATTTGTATTAGGAGTTGGAATTTGTGGAATATACTATTCTTCTATTCATGGAAACGTGTGATTCGCACCTTTCTCTCTTCTCTTTACTTTTCCTCTTCTCTCCTGTTCCTTAATTGGATGCTCATACTTTCACAGATGGTGAATAAGGTAGGTAATTTGGGAAAGAAGGGTGGCAGGAACATATATCATCATAATGTTCATAGGACATGTTGATGAAGTAACCCTCTATTCAGGAACATTGCAGCTTTTATTGAGTTTTACATGTAAGATGGAATGGAAAACTGCACTGGTTGTTAAAAAAATCATCTGTTATTGCATTCTGTGAGGAGTTCAGACCTCTTGCTTATGTTAGGAGTTCCAAAACTGCTCAAGCTTATCCTTTCAATAAACAGAAGAACACAACAGGATCTTTAGGTGTGCAGCAGATGGAGTGGAACGCAGTCCTGTCAAGGCTGTGACACCCAAGTGCACTCCTAAGAAAGTCTTAGCTCAGAATCTGCAGGGCTGTTGAAGTTTAGCCACCCTCCTGGTAGGCAGTGACTGATCTGTGATTTTAGGGATGCATTTTACATGCCTGAGTCCTCCTTTGTTGCAATGTCTAAATGCCAATTGAGTTGTAATAGAGTTTTTATGTCCAGGTAAATAAATGGATTAAAAATTGTTTTCAGTGTATCTAAAAGTTGGTTGTTTTTTCACACAGGTTTGTAATTACTTCATGCTCTGATTGCTTTGGTGGTTTCTTTGCTTAGAGTTGATGAAAACCTTATCTTTTGTTTTCATCTGTTTTGGTCGAGGTTTTCGTTTGAGCACTAGACTTGAACAAAACAACTCACTTGTTTAATTTCATCTGCTCTTGTCTTCTGATGCAAATATTTTGGACAGCAGTAGTTCTGCAAGAGTCATGAGTGAGCTTGTGAGTTCTACAGTCAGGCTGAGAAACAGAACCATCCTGTGGATGGCTCAGAATTCAGGTGCAAATCAATTAGTTGCTCCTTTTGTGCTCATTTTATGGGGCTCCATCAGAGGCCTTTGGTTCCCTACGAATCGCAGTACTACATACCAGGGGTCACAAAGAAGCTTATTTTTCAAAAGGCAAGAATTATTCTGGATATATTGCTTGTGACTGAGCGAGATCTATTTGGAGGCGGAACAGATGTTACCAGAGGTTGAATTATTTCTATTTTAGAATAGGACTGACAATTAGTAAATGGCCATTTACACTGCTGCACTGGGGAGCCTTACTGCTTCACAAGTGTCTGGAGTAAGACTCACAGCATAAGGTATTGCTCCTATTCTGCAGATGGAAGAAGCTGGGGGTAGGGAAGTGCTCCCACAGGAAGCCTTTGGCAGAGCCAAATAATGAGACCTGATTCATGGCCTGTGCTATGGTTGCTTGATTGCATTTTCCTTTTCTTCTTTCCTTGTTCGCTAGTGAATCATGATAGTGGGTGACCCCAATTCATACTGCAGATGGTAACATTTAAATCTCATGGAAGTCTTGATCTATTGAACCTTTCTTTTCAACCTTGTAATATCTTTTTACAGAGTTTAAACTGAAAAATAAGGAATTTCTGTGTAGAGTATCAGGATCTACTAGTTTTACAATTTGAGCTTGGCTAAAAGAAAAAGCTGGTTTTAGAAGTTGGGAGTGGGTTTTTTTGTTAAGTTTTGGTTGTTTGTTTGGGGTTTTTTTCCCTCCATGATCGTTCTTCCTGTCTTTGTTTTCTTTCTCAATTTTTCATATGGAAACCAGAATTACAGTCATCTTGTGCTCTGCCTATGTAATAACACTGAATTGCCCAATTCATCTTAAAATCATAATCATTCAGTTAACAATCACCTTTAAGGATTTGTCTCTTTTTTTCTCAGCTATTGGCGTAGTAAGAGTGAACTCTATTTTAACTTCCAGTCTGGTGGATTCAGCACTACTGATGACAATTACTCTGATTTATAATTACCAGGTGAGAAATAGTTTTTTCATAACCCGTGGGTACCAGGATGGCATCGGAGTTGATTCAGATTGGACCTAAACAACAAACAACGCTCACGACCAAGATGGAAGTGCACAAACTCACACTGTGGACGCTTCCTATAAGCAGTACAGGCTACTTCATGTTCTTGCTATCAAAATCCTGTGGTTTTCTTTGGTAAAAAGGGGGCTGTCTATTTACTTTATAAAACATACGAACTTACTGCAAAGAGAAAACAAATGGTCAGTGTGGAACATTTCTCAATAACTTAGCTGGAGAGAGTTTTTCCTCCACAAAATGTGTTTTTATGGAAATCTGTAAGCCTGATTGCAACCTAACCACAGCATGGAGCTACTCTATGGGAATGCTAATTACCAGCACCATTCAAACAAGGTGTTGTTTCATCCTTAGAGTCTTTCTGAGACATGAGGATAAGTTCTTGTTTACTGGGCGTCTGTAAAGCAAAATGAGCATATTGGCTGAACCAGAGCTATGGGGCAAAGGAGGGTTTAAAAAGAGAGGGCCCACTCTTAAATTACTGTTAATCAGGAAATGCCCCGAGATAAAGTGACCATCCATTCATTTCTCATGTTCTTTGTCAAACTTACAACCTTAAAGAGAGAACAGTGGACACTGGGACATTGACTTTTACTGTGCCAAAACTCTGCTTCTGATTGCAGAACATGAGAAATATTCTGGGGAAAGAGAATTTCCACCGAAATCTGTGAGCTGGGGACACAGTTCGTAAGGAGGAGCACTTTTGGGTGGGTGATGGAAAGAGAGCAGGAATTGTCTCTTCTCTGTGCCCGTGCAGCCAAGAATTTTAATTGCGACAGGCATGACTCAGATTAGATACCAGACAAAACTCTCGAAAGGCCAAGAGACCATGACAGGGGAATAGGTTGCCCGAGGGTGTTGTGGAATCCTGTCTGGAGGATTTTTGAGCTGTTAGGCAAGCCTCTGCCAGGAGTGACAGTAAGCGTAGCTGATGCTGCCTTGGGGCAGAGGGATGGGCTAGCTGACCTCTCCAAGGTCCTTTCCAGCCCACGTGGTTGTGATTGAGAGAAAGGTCCAATTACTTATGATGAGAGTGACAGAGTGAGCTGACAGCAGAGGAAATGCATGATGAATGGTACCTTATCTAGTTCCCTTACTCTTTTCTCTGCCTGCAGGCATTTTGGTACAGTGTGATTATACATTTGATTGTAGTGCTTTATTTAGTCGCTATAGTTCTCTTTGTTTTACATAATTAAGGGGAAAAAGTCACCTTCTTTATTTTTTCTGTAAGTTTGGGGATGTTGTTTTACTTTCCATGCTAAACATCTTCCACTGCAGCTGATGTATGATTTACTTTGAAACTCTGTTCCTTGGGGCTGTTAATTGGGAGTCTACAGAAATATATGCAAATTTGTAGCAGCTGATCAATGACACTGAAAACTTTAATAGTTTTTCTAATGCAAATAAGTACCAGTAAAATTAATTTGAAGACATTCTGTTTATTTCTCTGATGTTATTAATAAATAAGAAAAATATATCCAAAACACGGGCTTTGCTCTGTAACTGTCCTTAAAATGTCTCTGAAACACAGTGTGCTTGAGAAAGAGAAATCTCTTTCTTAAAAGAAATATTTTTCCAGCATTTGCAAGATGTCATAAACTGTTTTATGAAGAGAGAAAAATGGAACATCTGTGCCATTCATATTTATTTTCCCAACATAACTTACCAGAAAATAAAAGAGAAGGGGGAGGGTTTATTTTGCAATTTCTGTGCAGCTGTTTGTATGACTGTCAAGGAGTGCCAAAAAGGAAACTAAAAGAAACAATCAAATAACTTCTACAATTTAAACAAAATGGAGAAAAATAATTTAGAAAGGAGAAGCCAACATTTGTTTTCTAACTTCTTGTGTGATTTATCAGAGCGACTGCACAAGCCGGCTTACAGTTGTCTGTAGCGCTTTCTGATGGAGTGTGGAGAGCAGTTCTGAGGAAGGTCTCCAAAGAGATGACCGGGTGACCTTGGACCTGCAGATTAATTTCTAATGTTCCCACATGAAAGGATTGTCAGCTTAGTCTTCCCCATGCTCCCCGAGCCCTCACACCTGTGATAACTCTATTACAGGGTTGTGGTGAGACAGTGCCCTCCTTGAAGATTCCTCAAGCCTTTTGATGTTAACTGAGAGGATTCACTGAATTATTCAGCAATGAGGTCACTGAGGCAGAACTCATGTTTTGTTTGGCAGTTATATGTGCTGTCCATGGGAAAGTCCTGCTTTCACAGTGACCTAATTCCAACCTGATGGCTCTTATGTCCACTTTCAAGCTATCTTGCTGAGGCCTCAGAGAAATGAAGCTCTCACTATTAGCTCTGTAGCAAACCGTGGCCTTCAGTCTGGAGCTGGACTCACCCCATCACATGGATGAGGAGTCTCTGACTTCTTGCTGGGCCTGGGCAGGTGAGAACCTGGCTGATGTGAATCCCACCCCCCAATCAGAGCTGGCTGGAAAGGAAGTGGTCTCCAGTATCAGCCCTTTGTTCAGTGGCTGGGCAGTGGGACCATGAATACCCACTGGAATGGCCTTAGCTGACAAAGGGCAGAAGTTGGAACAGTGTGACAAATCAGGCCTGAGTGGGCATGCCTCTTACACGTCTGTAACTTTACGCCTGTTTTCTTTCTAGGTAAGGGCAAAGGCAGCATTCACATGGGGTAGGGAATGGCTACTAGATGTATTTCTGAACCGTACCTAAGTCATCTTGCCAACAGTCCAGGAGCTGATTGTGCATCTAATAACATAATAACATTCTTGAAGACTAAAATAGGTAGTCTTTGAGAATGAATCATTATATCCTCTTGTATAAAAATCGAAGAATAAATAAACATGCTTTGAGAAAGAAAACAGCACCTCCTCAGAGGCACATCAAGAAGGACAAGGAGAGGTGGACAGTGTAGAGGCCAGACCTACAAAACTGGAGGTTGTAAGCAATAGCAGCAAAGAAACTTGCTTAGCCCAAGCTGGCATAATTTTCAGGAGCAGAGAAAGAATGAGGTGACAAGACTGGAAACTGAGAACCCAAAGTGGGAGTGAGAGACTGTTTCTGCTGTGACTGAAGAAAAGAGTTGTGGTGACATCAGTGACTAAAAAAATGCAATGGGCAGGAGGGGAGAAAGTGAGGTAACAGAAGTTATTTTAAATTACTCAAAAATGGCAGAAATTAGTGGAAATGTGGAGACCAGATGCAGCTGTACTGCAAAGAAACACTCATAAAAATGACTTCTTGGTGCATTAAGGCAACATTCAGTACTCTAGCTGGCAACAACATCATGGATTCAGGCTTCTCCCCCAGGTAAGTATCTGCCTGAACTGGCCTGCTAACTGTATTTTATTAGAAAATACTATGTTTCTGATGCTGACATCCTGAGGGTGAGACTTTATATATTGAGCTTCAAACAGCCCTTCTCCAGGGCCATAAGGGATGCATAAAGTGGAAAGTAAAACTGAGACTCAGCATTCTGTTTTGTTGATTTCAGTGAAGAATTTCTGTTAAACGTGGGGTTTCTGAGAAACTTCAAGGGCCTTGTTTGTTTTTAGGGCAGATGGTGGGCTACACAAGCCAGCAGGCACGGAGCACGTGCATGAAGCACCACTGCTGCCTTCATCAGCTGCTCCAGGTGCAGGGATGCACAAAAAGTAGGCAGCAGCATCCATGGGTGGCCAAGTTTCCTGTATCAAGAGGCAGAAGATGATGGGGAAGAGAGAAATAACTGGGTTTTTGTTCCCATATTGCACAGATGTCTTTAAGAAGGCTGAAGCACCCTGGGAGAGGTGGCCCTTGCACTGTCAGGCACAGGTCTGGTGCTGTGATTATTCCTCTCCAAGCACAGAGCAAAAGCAGGCGCCTGTGGCTCCACTGCTGGCTGCTCAGTCCCTCTCTGGACACTGCAATGCCCAGGGCTTCAGGCAAAGCCACGTGGTAGCCCCAACTGTGCCAGCAAGTTTGCCCTTTGTTTTCATGAGATCTTCACACAGGTGAGGAATCACATCAGATGATGTTCCCTACAGATCTGCTGGTGCTTTGTCCTTCTGCATGGTAACCTGCATGTTTGGACAAAAAGTCTTAAAGCGAATAGACAGTTTTCTTCTATAAAAGCTTAAATAATAGGTCCCAGATGTTCCTGAGTGATTAAGAAACTTTCTGCTGCGTTGTAAGGACAGGAATAGTGTGAAGCATTTTACAGTACGAGGGGAAACCAAGGTCCCAGCCTCGTAGCTGGGGTTCCAACACTCACGTAGCTCTTTGTGAACTCACAAAGAGGCCCAATGGCTCCAGACAGGGCTCTGGGCCGGGAGTGGGTATCTGCCCCAGGGCAAAATATGGCTTCAGTTCTCTGCCTTAAGAAGACTGAAATGAGGGCCAAGATGAAGATGATGTAAAGCAAGGTGAGCCCACAAGCTGTGTTGATTGAAACCCTGGGACTGATAGTAAAGGAAGTGTCTCATAGGAGTGGGAAGATCAGCAATGGGAAGAATAAATAATCTAATCACAGCAAGCCTGGGATCTGCAAACCACACCCTGCTGCCAGAGCAGTATAAGCCATTCATTCAGTCTTTTGCATAAAAGGGTAATTTCCATTTGTATTTTCTGAACCCAAACCTCACCAAGGCCAGTCATCAGCAGAGTCCTGCAGGGGAACGTGTGTCACAGGCAGAGGAGCGAGAAGGGCATGGTTCCCACATAAGGCCAACAGCACCAAGGGGGTCTGACCCCACTCCTTAGCCTTACCTGTCTTAAAATTCAATTTAATTTCTCTGAAGGCAGCTCGAAAATAAACCCAGCAAGAGGTTTTAGCGCTGTTGTCATCCAGCCTTCGAGCTGTTCAGTTTTCAGAAGTTATTGCATGAGGAAAAGAGAGATTAGGTATTGGCAGTCAGCCCTCACCCTGACACAAAAATGTCGTTATCAGTGCTTTTAAGCAGGCTAATTGATCATTTGTTAACAGTGGCCCTGACCATCAAGGTCTGGGAGGGGCAAACTTGTTAAAATGCTGGCTGCTGTTTGATTTTTTAAATTTTGGTAGATAAAGCCAATTTGCCCATGACATGGGGTTTAACATTGTATTGTTTTGAGAAGAGCTGCGGGATTATTGGTGACCTCCAGGGGTCAGACGATGGTCATTTTTTCATGTCATCTGACAGGGACAGACTCATTAACACACAGTCCAGGCAGCTTCTACCAGGATGTTAAATTAATGATAATATGGAGGCAAGAGCGCTATCTCCAAAAGGCATGTTGTCATTTCCGCGGACTTGTAGTTTCCTTTGCCGTCTCCTTCACAATTTTCTTTAGCCTGCACACGTAGCAGAATCTGCAGAGGATTTTTTAAAGTTGGGTTTGCACCCTTGTGCTGTCTCTTTGTGAAGTTTAAGGAAGATTGACAGTTGGAGGATTGCAATAACTGGTGCTTTTGCTCCTCTTCCCTCGCCACTTCTAATTATCTGAATTGTCAAGTTTGGGATCCTTCAGTCTGACAGAAGTGATGATCGGAGGGGAGAGGCTTAACAGCTTGCTTGCATCCAACTCTTCAGGCATAATCAAATGTTGGGTTTGCTGTATCTTTTACATGTTATTGTTTGACCCAAAACAGTGGTCATTTGAGTTGAAAGCAGTGGGTTGAAAACAAATAGAAAATAAGAGCTGTAAACTGACCTAAATTGCTCCTCTTGACTCCTGGGTCATCCCACCAGCCTCCAGGTGCCATGGGCTGTTTACATTAGACTTAAAAAATGAAGGCAAGAGCTTGCAGGTCCCTATCTTTGCATCTGCAACAGTGTTTGACCCAGTCTGCAGCCTCTGTTTCCCCAGTCAGAGAAAGGAGAGCACTTAATAACGCTAGTATCTGGCTTACACTGCTGCGCCTGTGTGACAAAGCATCTGAAAAACACTAAAATCTTGACAGGATTATACTCAGATGAATCTTATGATAGGAGAGGCCAAGTAGTCGTTCTGCAGTCACTACTGTCAGTTGCATACAGAGTTTAATTTTTATGCTTGAAGAGGGAAGGTGAGAGGCATGGGGAAGGTATGACTATGCAGAAGTCTGTCCTGTGGTTTCAGGAGCTGGTGGGAAGTGCACAGTTTGGGGTCAGTGGCCCTTCTTCTCAGCTGCTGCTGGCTACAGAGGTGTGATACAACAGAAATGTCACGCCCCTCTCAAAGCTTCATGGAGCCTAAATCAAGTAATTCACACAATTACAGAAAGGATAAAAGGCTCACCTTTGGCGAGGGAGTAGGAAGAGAAGGCAAAGACAAATTGATTATACAGGTAAAGGGAGTAAAGGGAGAAAAGGGAGGGTGTGACTGGTGTTGGGGACTGGGATATGGCAAGGAGGGAGGTGGAGGCAAGATGCAGACAGGAGGTGAGATGGAGAAAGAGCAGAGTAAAGAAGAGATCAGGCTTAGGTGGACCAGAAGCAAAAAAGTCAGCATCTGTGGGCCTTGTTCTCTGTTGCAAGCTTATCCACCAAAGGAAAAGAACCCCTGCAGCTCCCTGCTGCTTCACAGCAAGGGACAGCACGAGGAGTCTGGCTACTCCCTGCTGATGACTCAAAGGTCACAGTGATTCCACCTCCAAATGTAATAGGCCTGAGAGGTTATCTGGACCATCCCTCTCATGCTCTGGCTGGAATTCATTGGTATGCCTGTTTTCTCAGATAGTGTTTTAAAAGCTCTGTTAAATGCACACCAAATATCCATTAGAGGAATGCTGTGTTTGCTGAGCTGTGCTCTTTCAAATGAGTCAGTTATTGCCAATCTGCGGCCTGAGTGCAGATCCTGGGGAAGCATTCTGATGCAGTCTGTACCTACAAGATCATAGGGGTGCTGGTTGGTTTTTGTTTCTTTATTTGTTTGTTTGTTGGGGTTTTTTTGTATTGTTAGAAAATTAAAGGGCCGTGGCCAGAAACTCAAGCCATCTCCCAAAATACAAATGCTTTAAAGCTAGTTCCATTTACATGGTACAAAAGGGTACACAAAAAATATTAATAAACAGAATAAATAAGTGCACTTCTCTCTGCCAGGCTGATTGTGTGTATCAAGTCTCTTACATCAGTACATAAACTCTGTCCCACATGGAAACACTGGCTCCTTTTTCAATAGGGGATTTCCCACCAGAGCTCTGCAAGAATGTGTGTCCTTGTAGTGCTCTTTCTGAACAAGGACTGGCAACAACAGTTGCTACCAAGCTTGGACAGCTTTGTTAAGGGCAGGTATTTGTGTTGCACCCTTTAGAAAGAAAAATGTTACAGCAATGTATGGGAAAAAAAAGTTGCAATTATTCTGTCAAAATTGTGCACACACTATGGACTATGTGATTGAAACTGCAGGGTATTTCGAGATGTAATAACTGTGTCCTTGCTTCTGGAAGACTGGTTGCAAATTATCTTATTAGTTCACCATCTCAAACACAGATATTAAATGCACCAAAACCAGAGAGATGCAGACAAACTCTAGTGACCAGGAGACATCCCACTCACTAACATGCCATTAAGAAATGCAGAGGGTAACTACAATACTTGCTTTGGTGAATATATGCTCATTATAGTCCATTAAGTGATTTCTGTGTCTCACTGGGCCTCGTGACAGGTGCTGGATATTTGAAGTCTTTTGGGAAGCTCATAAATCACTGAATGCTGTATTGTACTTTTGAGTGAGCTCTTACCATTGTCCCCTCAGGCCCATCATTATACCTTTGGAAAGACAGGTTCTTCCTTCCAAAGTCATGTACTTAACCTTTTGTTTAGCATGTCCAAACACTTCAGCATCATGGTGCTTTTACCTTTTGGGAAGGGTTATTTATAGCTCTCCAAACTGGGCAAATCTTTCCCTGTCTGACAGTTAATATTTGTATTTATTTTCTTTAAGGAAATGTGCTCACAACCAGCTGAATGATGTATGAACAGCAAAGAACCTTCTCTACATGTGGATAAAAGCCAAGCTCAGATCTGCTAGTACAAGTTTTTTTTCTCTGGACAAGCAGCTCAGTCTAACCATACACGTTGTGAAAATACCCCAGATATCAGAGTGAGTAGCAATAGATAGAAAAGGAAAAGATCTGTATGTGCTAAAGGTGAGGGCTGGGGTTCAAGTGAGGAGATCCTGTTCTGCATCCTGGCACAAACTTGCTATGGGGCAATAAACAAGTCACTTCACCTCAGCACACCCCTTCTCAATCCACCTCCCTCTTGCTTTAACTTCCCTGAGCTCTGTCTCCCGCTTAACACAAATGGTCCCCGTACCTCTTGCGGGAATAAAGCTGCTGCCCTTCATCCTTCTGATAACAGATGATGAGTTTTTAGGTAAAGAGGAGGATGTGACTGGAGGCACAGGGAGGTGCTAATGCTGCAAGCTCCTTCTACCTCCTCATTTGATGACTGCAGTCAGTCACAGAGTCCTAGAGTCACTGAAGTTGGAAAAGACCTTTAAGATCATTGAACCCAATGATAAACTTAAGATGACCAAGTCCACCACTAAACATATGCACCATGTCTACATAAACACCTCCAGTGACCAAACCACTCAAGGTCTCAGTGTGACAGAAGAAAGAACATGTTCTACTCTCTTTCATATGT
This sequence comes from Melanocharis versteri, assembly GCA_013397845.1. NCBI lineage: Eukaryota > Metazoa > Chordata > Aves > Passeriformes > Melanocharitidae > Melanocharis > Melanocharis versteri. The sequence goes on from VZTG01007653.1 coordinate 27,969, forward strand.
TCTTAATTTTATGGAGATGAAATTTTGATTCCTACCCTACTTGAAGGCATCACAAGGGGGATATTTGCAGATGGCTTCACGCAGGCCTCCTTCAAACTAACCTCTAATCATGGATTTCCTTGCAGAGAATAGTCTTCTCTTGCACTGAGGACAATTATGCAGCCCTGCTTGGAGAGGAGGGTGGAAGGTTCTGCTGTCCTTGCTACAGTCTGCTACTCAGGGATGACATTAATAGGGATGTTGCAGGGATTAAAACATGAAAGGATAGCTCTAACTGAGACACTGATAGAAGCAGACAGCAGTCTGAAGGGGTGTCAGAGAGGCAGAAGGTTAGTCAGCAGAGCAGAGATTTAGGAGAATTCCCATTAGGGTTAGGAGGACGTTACAATTTAAAATGAGGAATAATGTGGTGATGCAGCTGTCAGCTGAAACTAGTTCTGGTACAGAGATCAGGACAGCTCTGTCAGTAGATCTGCTGTGGTTCAGGGTAAGGAACTGCTGTGAGAGTGAGGATCTAATGTGATGTCTTGAGCAAGAATGGAGATAGGAAAAAATCTTCAGTGATGATATCTCTTCTCATCCAAAAATCTCTTCTGAGTCTGAGACTTTGCCGGTCAAAGTAATTGGCTCACCAGTGAAAACTTGGTAAAAACATCGGAAAACACTAATGGATGAAGGGAGAATTAGACTGGATCAAGAATAGCATCCACAAAGGAGAATGAGGGCAGGAAGTATTTAAAATGAATTCCAGTGGAACATCTCATATAAACCTGGAGGTTAACTGTGCTTCACCCTTGTGGGAGATTCAGGTGGATTTTTCATGACTGAGTGGTCCAATTTTATTCCACTTTCTGGTGTTTCTTAAGATATTTTTAAACTCTGAAGTTATGGAATTTATGTCAATGTAAGTGACCCTTGCAATTAGTATGTGGAACACTGCTAACACCCCCTCAGACAGGGCTTCATCCTCATCTGGTGCAGCTCTGCTGGACTGGAGGCTGCCCTAGAGGTGGGATAGCTGGAGAAGTGACCTGTGGAATTTCTTAAGTTTTACAGTGGAGATCAGATTATGGTTTTTCAGTACATTTTTTAAACACTCAATTTGACCAAAAGGTCTTTGTTTTCAGAAGAGCTAAATGGAGAAATAGGGAGTGAAAACAACTTTTGGTTGCCTCTGGTGAAATGACATGTACAGAACTTTAATGAGGGCTTTTGGGGGTGCACACACCTTGTTTCAGCTTCAGATGAGTTTAGAACTGCAACTGCTCCAGTGAAAAACAATTAGGCAGCTGAGCAAAATTTTCCTTGTATTATATGTGAGACCACAGTAAAGATTATTCTGTCTTCCCAATTTTTGATGCTTTAGGCAAATTTGCACTACTCTCATCCATCTGAGCATGGCTGTGTGCCTTCTCCAGCAGAGCAGCTTACACACAGCAGTCTGTCCTCCAATCCTGCAAGGTTCTCAGACGCCTGCTGAGAGAGAGAAGGACTCACGACTACTTTTGCTCACAACTACCAGTGCACAGTTAGGCCTACAAAGCTGCAAAAATGAGCATCCTCCCCGTTCCCAGGACAGTGCCTGAACTCGGTGACATTTGTGGAGGGCAATTTGACAGAGACCAGCAGAGTTACTGCAGACTTCTTGTGACTATCAGCGAAATCAGCATCTCCCACTCGACTGATAATCTGCTGTGCTTTGCCTTAGTTGTCATTTTCAGTTATCTGTACCAACAACTGATGAGAGCACTCAGAGAGTTTGTTTGGCAAACTGATAGTGTATCTCAGAGGAAGCACTTACGAAATGTGGTATCCCGGCAGAGATCCTGGCATAAGCAGTTCCAGTAAAACGTATCCCTGCCTTGACATCAAGCAATGGATATATGGCAGGCCTGGGTTTTGCCCATTCCTTTCCTTAAGTGCCACGTAAGATTTCAGGTTGAATTCTGAGTTTTGTTCTTGTGGTGATGTAGCCAGTAAATTGCAATTTGAGGGTCTTGCAGAGATGGAAAGAAGTCTGCCACTAACACAAAGCAGTCAGACTCCTGTGACTTGCCTGTGCATTTCCCAGGTAAGACTGAAGGGGCCAGTCTATGTCTCACTCAAAGCTGGCAGAGCTAACACCTCACTCACCGGGAAGAAACAGTCCTAAATCAGTATCTTTATGTAAAAAACCCCCACCCCACCTCATTCAACTGTCAAAAGTTTTTACAATCCTCCTCGAGTGTGAACTACAAGAGCCGGTTCGTGTCTATCCATTGGTTAGTCAAAGGAAACGGGGTGTATTTTAGAGATTCCATTGTCCTTCGTTCCTGCATTTATTTGTCTTCCTTTGCAAAGCCCTGGAAGTGATGGATAGCTTGTTGACTTCTGAACTTGAAGATAACTTTTTGAGTGGCATCTCATGTTGGAGGAAAAGCATGTGAAGGGGAGCAGAAAAGATTTCAAAGACTTTGTGCAGTGGAGGTTAGCAGAAAACCATTAATTATTTGCAAAGGAATTAATAACAGATAGATAAGCTTTTTGTTTTATTTTATTTTAAATCTTTTCCAAGTTAAGCTATTGATCTGAAATTAATAGCCTCTGCAGAATAATTGCAACCCACGTAACCAACAAGATTTTTACAGTCTTTGTACAAAGATATTTTAAAATATTAACACAGCTCTGGTAGGATACATTAGTATGCTGGGATAACAAGGCTCTTTGGAAAGTTTTGGAAACTTCTTCCCAAGCCCCCATCAGATTACCTCCAAATTGTTACTACTTAGAGAGCACATTAAGTGCACTCTATGCATTGTAACAAAGCTGTGGTCCCTGCCCTGAAGATTTTGTAAGTTAGAGACTTTGACCTAGTACCTACTTAAATCTGTGAGAGCCTTTGCCTTGATTTCAGTGTAGGTTGAATCAGATCCTCGTACAGCACTTAGTGAGAATTAGCAGCAATTCTTGTTACACTCTAGTACACCCAGTTAGCTTGCAGCAAATTCATGAGCAGTTCCCTGCAATGGCCCTGATAAATGCAACGGGGACTTTCAATTGTGAGTGGGTGAGCACTTATCAACCTGGGCGAATGCAGCCCTGCTGGGTGGGAGGGCAGAGAACAGAAGGTTGGAAGTGACTCTGCTGTTTTGCTCCTGGCTTTTTAGCATCAGGAGCAGCATGCACAGCTGACAACCACACTAGGCTAAAATTCCTTCCCCGTGCTCTCTGCTGAGCGCGAACTGTGCAGCCAGCCCCTGTGGAAAATCTCCGAGGATGTGATTCCCTCCACGTTCTGCCACAGCCACCTCCCAAGTGAAAGCTGTGCATATAGTCTTTGTCCCAGCTTATTTAACTACTTTGACTCACTCCAGCTTACCGGGGTGAGGGATATTTACAGCCCCTTTTCAGCTACTACAGCACCAGGCCTGCCAGCATTCAGCCTGTCGTGGATGCTTGTGTGTGCTTCTTTGGAAAGGCTGCTTGTGTGTAATTTTGCTTCAATGCAAATGCTTTAGGCCTCAGTGCAGCGAAGTAATCAAGAATATGCTTGACTTTAAGTCCATGAATGATCTCTGAATCTGGGTCTTTGTCCTCAGAACAAAACCCCTTAAATAAAGGAATAGCTTGAATGCCAGCAGCCCAGCTGTTTTTGAACAGCCCTTCAATAACAAACCCAAGACCATTTTCATTGGTAGAAACAAAAGTTGGATGAGGAGGGTGATTCACTGTCTGGCTTCTGGAGACATTTTATAAATAGCTGCAAGAAAAACAGAGGAGGTTTTTTTTTATTATTATTAGTTGATAAAACATGTTGACAGAATCCTTTTCAGGACTGTAACTTGGGGGCAGCATGTCTTTTTGGACAGCAGACACATGGCAAACAATTTATTTGCTGAAGAAAGCCAGATGCTCCGTGTCCTTGGCAGGCGATTTGTAAGATTAAGGAAAATCAAGCTTGTGACTAGAGTGTGGTAAATAAGTAAAATAAATAAATAAAGCAGTCGCACTGCCCACAAGAAACTCTTCTGTCCTTTTTGGCAGGACAGCTGGTTTTCAGCTACTTTTCCCCATGGTGTGTAACTGACAAGGAAGAGCAGGCCACCTGAGGAGAGAAGTGCTTCTTGTTTGTCAGCCACTGCCCTCTCAGCACTGTGCTGCTGCATGAACAAGATCAGACGCCTCTGTGGACTTTCACAGCATGTCCCAGGCAAGATTTATGGTCACAGTGATGATCGGCTGAGAGTGAAAGACACACACAAAAGCGAGTACGAGGGCCAGGAACATATGTGTTGAGCATCCTCCATCAAGCAGTTGCCCAGCCTGCCTTTGAAGCTGTTATGCAGCAAGCAGACACCTCTGGCAAACCTAGGATGGATAATAACCTGGAGATCAAGAGCTGGAAAACAGGAAATACAGTATGTCTCCTACATGTAGGGCTCGATCCATAGCTGACGCACATTGGCATCATGCCTTTGGGAGAAGACTCTTTGTATATAGACTGAGACCAGCTGAACACCAGAATTTCCAATAAAATAAAGTAGTTCTGTGAATAAACAAAATATTAGTGGAGGAAAAACAGACATGATAAAGTTTGTGTTGTTTATCCTTCACGCAGCTGGTCTTTTCCTAATTTTTCTTCAGCAGATGTTTGTGACGGCACAACTTAGAGATCAAAATATTGTCCTACTTTCAGGCCATATCAGGGAGAGGGCAGGAATGCTGTAAAATATCACCTGGGCCATTAGAGTTTATGAACCAACGAGCTAGAGAGACCATGCAGTAGATTTTTGAATGTCTGTTTAAAGCCTCTGAATTCCCTATGCTCTTGCCCCCACTGTGCCTCCAGGTATAACATTACTCCTTCTTTCATCAGGCTTCCTTCTCAATCAAAATACTGACACTACGACAAATACCATTTGGATAATTCCTCTACAATGAAGAACACGGGGATGAAGCCCCCATTTGCTGTTCTCTCCTATGTACACTTTATAGGTGACAGTGTCAAAACACCTTCCAGTAATGCACTGCTACTCAGTGTCATTCTCTTTCCTTCACTCCCGTAAGAGACTTGTGGGTGCACTGAAGGTGTCAAAGGAAGTGAGAGGACTCAAGGTAAAAGGAAAACTGTCCGCTACATAGGGCAGCTCGTTCATACTAGTCTTCTTTCCCTTTGTGCTAGTACAGGCAACAAGGAGAAGTGAATTACCTTAGTGTCATCACATGAAGGTAAACCAGAAATATTTTTATAGTTGTTTTTATTATTTAAATAACGTATGGGGGACTCTGAAACATTTTTTATTTAAACAAAGAAATCCCTTCCCTGCCCAGACAGCTAAAGCCAGTATGGACAAAAGAGAGACTGACATACGGACCATGCATTACATGGTGAGCAGCAGAGTTGCTCAATGCCGCCTAAATTTCCCTAAAGCACGGGAATTCGGAAGAAAAAGGTAGGTGGCTATATCAACATGATTTGAGCCTCTTTCTCAGGAAACTCAGACTCCCTCCACCTCCTCAAATACGAGATCTAATCTGACATTCCTCCTGTGTGTGGGTGGAGACCTCCCTGTACCTCTTCTGGTCTGGCAGGGTCAATGTGTGACCTCTCACAGCTTGAGGATGACAAGAGATGAGTAAAGGCAATGAGTGTTATGAATGTGTGGGAGGGAGAGGCCGGTGGCTGAAGCCCTTAGAAAGACCTTAATTTTTTGAAAGTTCTATTTTTAATGACTGAAATATTCTATTAATATTCAGGGGAGATATAATTAGGACATTGTTTCTATTTTGAGATTGTTTTTGTCTGAGTTTTGGTTTGGACTGCAAACCAGCTCTTTGGCAAACTCCTGCTTTTGTGTGTTATGAGGCAGCAGTCCTTGGCTGTACCTAATGAGATTAGAGTCAGCATTGACTGGACATGCTCACCCCGTCAGCTCCAACTGGGCACTTGCGGGGATTTGGGGGAGGCTGACACCATTTTGTCTGAGGCTCAAGTGTTTTCTGTTGCTGGAACCTAAGGCTAGGGATTACGCAGCATCAGATAAAAGAATACAAATTGTCAGATGTTGGGATTCTGAAGTGTGTTTAATGCAACACTTTAAAAAAATGTGTACGCTATTTCATAGTTTTCTCTGATTTGTCCACGACTAATCTGGTGTGGGCAGTGTTTTCTTTAACTGTCTCCCAATAAAACCACCCTGCATAATCACGCACCAGACTATTTATTCCTGGGAATGGCTTGCATCACACATGAAAGAATTTAATAATGACACTTGGATGGAGTACTGTTATTCATGGAGGAAAAGGTCGTGTTCTGTGCCTGCACCAGGAGTGGGTGGCTGCAGCCTTGGGTAGCACAGTGTTGGATCACGGTGCTGCCAGCAGAGAGGGGAGTGTGCCTGACAGCCAGCTGCTTTAGTCATCGGTGCAGAGCTGGGTTCATCATGCTCCTCGGTTCAGGCTTTGTTATTTATATCACTCTGTAAACAAAACTCCTGCCTTTTCCTTCTGATAAATAGCGAAGAAGCCAGTGCAAGCTGACATGAATGGGGAAGTGAATGAGTGAGTTTATCATACTGCTGATATATATTGGTATCCCCACGTCTTCTGTTATGCAAGGGAGCAACTAGTGGCTGGTTTTTGTTTTTATTTCTGGAAAGTGATCATTTTTAATCCCCAGTCTTTCTCCCTTTGCATCCAGCTCCCATATTACTAGCCAAGCTTTCCTTTCAGATGTTCTAGGAACACCCTCCAGGCTGCAGGAAAGTTCAGGGCTGCCAGCCATGCTGTGCCTCGTGCCCAGCTGGGAGCCCATCTCCCCACACCCTGCTCAGCTGGGTGCTCCCTGGCTCTTCAAAGCAAAGCAAGGATGTCGTTCTGCTCCTCCTGCCTCTGCATCTCTTTATACCTAATGTTTTCTCAAACTAACACCATGATTCCATTTCCTTTTGGCACGGGTCTCTAAACTGAACTTCAGCCTTTTCATTTGACTATTCCATGCTTGTAAATTTATAACATAGGATATCTGACACAAATAGCCTTGTAGAGATACACCATCTCTTTCCTCCTGGTTATTTTCAATTTATTTTTTTTAAGAAAATGAGCAAACGCAGCAAAGGAGCTATTGTGCAATTTAATCTTTAGGAAAAGTTCAGGTAGCAAGAAGAAAAGAGAGCTCAGTCCTTAAAAAAAAGAAAAAGAGAAAATGTATACCCTACGAGAAGTGCTATATATGTCAGTTGTGCTGTGTTGTGGACAGAACAGCAGGTCTTTTGGAAAGAAAATAGCAATGTGGGGTTCTGTGTTTACAGGGCATTGCCAAGCTTGGATTAAATGTGGTAAATGGAGAAGGGTAGAGGATTTCTGTTTCATTCCCTATGCTCACTGCTGTCACTGCCAGTCGTGTTGGCAGAGCATTGCCACTGACAGCAAGGAGTGTGCTGGTCACAGTCTTTTCTTGGTTGCAAACCCCTTTTCTTTGCATTTTGGAATTGTCTGTCATGACTCAATTGGCCGTTCAGGGCTAACAACAGCAAAAATTAATGCACATATGGTTGCTGGAGTAAGCGTGGTAGGTACTGAATACTCAGGGGAAGCAGATTTTTTACAAAGTCACTCTTTTAAGAGAAAATGAACTTCTGGGGGAGAATTGATCCTCCCAGTTATCATCTGTGGGGATGAAAAAATCCATGATTTGTCTTGAGCGCTGAACTGACTGATGCATTTTTGTGTGTGTGTGGTCTAGACTCCCGTGCAATTTAGTCATAGCCTAGCCCTGATTTTCCCATTGTTTTACATTTAAGGCATGCTCAGAGCTTTCCAATCTTTTTGCCTTTCCTCAGCAATATTTGTAACTTACCAACTAGCAAATGACAAAGATTTTAGAGTCAGTTTTCATCTCTCCTTCACTTCTAGGTGACCTGATGGAATACAGTCTTGCTATCACCTTATAAATCAGCTGTTTATGAGGGGGGAAAAGGGGCTGTGCAGACAATTACTCTAAAAACTTCAAATGGTCTTTGCCTGAAGCAGCTGGGAAGACTGCTAACATGCAGTAGAATATTTTGTGTAAGAGAAGCAGTGAAGGGTTACACATATCCTTCCTCCTCTTCCCAAACACTTGCAGATGCTTGTCAATACAGAAATGACATCTTGGAGTTGTCGTGCATCCGCATGGGGCCACTAGCCACTGACAAGTCCTCTGAAGTGTGACAGCTCTTGGGAAACCCCAGGCAGGGGAGGGGTGCCCCTTTGGTTCCTGCTGTTACAGCTTTTCAAGGTAACAAACCCCATCTGGCCCCAGCCCCATGTGGGAGTGGTGGGGCAGTGTCTGGGGCTGCCTGGCATGCCATCCCTGTGCCCAGCTCCATGTGCTGCCCCTCCACTTCACTTTGAACTTCGATCCTACTTTCTCTTTATTTTCTCAGTGATTGAGTTAAGGGCGAGGATTTAAGCTAGTTGGTTTAAATTCAAGCCATATGAGACAGAAGTGATTTTCTTGGACAGGAAAAATAATCTTGGGGAGTTTATAGGACTTACAATTGCTCTGTATTTTCATGGAGTATGAACACAATTTGTCTCTCTACTTCTCAATCTCAATGTCTTATTGGATCTTATTGGATTAGCTTGTTGTTCTTGGAATTTCCATGTACTGGCATGGGCTCAGGAAGCCTTTTTTCACATTTCGTTAGCCTGGAGATTGCAGTCTGTCTTCAACAATGTGAAATTGCTCGTACAGATGATCCCTGCTCATCTCTTCCTCCTAATTGTATTCAATACAAGTACATGTCTCTCCATCCATGCATCAGTCCTTCTTGGAGCCAGGCTGACCTAAGCTAAAATCCTGGGCAAACCAAGCACAACCATCCAGAGGAAGATGCTATTAACACTCCTGTCATTTGCTTACAAGCAGCAGTTCCACAAAGAACTGGACACTGGCAAGTGAAGAACCTGCCGAAATCAAGAATGGTGTGGTAGTGTGACTCTTTGGGATTTTTATGAAGACTTAAGAAGAAGCGTCTGAAGAACCTTTCTGCTTTCCAGGTATCATGGTGAAGAAGCATCTGATCATCTTACTAGAAAATTCCATACTCTTATATTGTATACTTTGAATGAAACACCAATCCTGCATGGCTGCAGCACCGTCCTCCCCCCAAGCCTGCACAGCAGAGTGTCCGTAATTCTTTGCACAGAAGTCAGACCCTTCTAAAACCCAGACATTCATATTCCCATCAAAATCTGAACAGTGGGTTTTTTCCATCAACAGTTTCAGGCTATCAGTCTCAGCTGTGAATGAAAAATTCATCAGGCAAAGGCTAAAGAAGTCACACCTGTCAGCCTGACACACTGTTTATCTCGAAGACTTTACTTCAGAAAGTATAAACAGTAGAATATTTATTTTCCTTCCTGCCATCTATGAGGTTATTCAGCAATTTAAGTGTGCTCACGCACAGCTTTCATGAGCCAACCTTAATTGCACAGCAATGTGCCATAAAAACAAAGATTAGGCATTATTATCTAGGAACCAATTTTTACATTTTTCTCCTCTGACTTGAACTGTTTAAAATATAGGGCACTATCTCATTTTGGCTGTACATAAATATCTCAGTTGTCAAACTGCCCTTACTCAACCAGCCAACTTTTCTTGGTGGTTGAAAACCATAGTGTTTAATCGTGTCAACCGAGGTGAAAAATGTTATTGGTTCACCACCTGGCTGCACCATATAGTGAAAAAAAAAATTAAGAAACAGAGTGTGGAATTGAAGGGACTGCAAAAATTTTTTACCCATTAAGAAATGAATATGATGCAAGGACAGAAGGAAGAAAATAAACAGATTATGTGTTTCTTTATCCAGGTGCATTCTTGCTTTCTCCTTACTAGCTGACTTTGAATCTTCCAAAGAATGTGTATATAAATAGGGTGTGAGAGGGACCCAAGGCATCAGGAAGAGGCTTCTGCCAGATTTCTATAAGCTTTCAACTAGTCTGTGACTGCACAGTCTTGAAATTGTTCAGCAGTCACTGTCACCTACATGAGCAGAATTGACAAGCAAAAAGCATGATGGATCAACATGAAATTAAGTTTTTCTGGGCTCAGTATTTACTGTAATTTTGGTGACATCATCTGTCTTACAACTGAGTGGAACGCTGTTCAGTGTAGAAATTCATAGCAAACTCCTTGGGTGCAGGGGAAAAAAAATCACGTATTAATTTTTAGCATGCACTGAATGCTCTCCACGCTGGACAAAATTTTTGGCAAGCAGTGTAAGCCATCTGCTCCTAGGAATAGGTTCCAAGGAGGTGGTTTATGGTTCACGGTATTTGAAATCCCTTTTGTGTGACTCTTCCTCAATGAAGAGTGCAACCACAGCATTCGCTTCCCGATAGGAATCTTGCTGAGAGAAAGCTTGGAGGGGAACACTGTCCTGGATCAACTACCATTCACAGACACCAATACAACTACCAATACAGACACCTTTCGTGTCATGCATATATAATGTGATGGTGTTTTCATCAGGACAAAAGCTACTGAGGATATTTTGCTAGCTGAGCTACCTGAAATCTCTCTCCTTTATCCATCATAGATGTAACCAGGTGTGCAGGATCTAGCAAATATAAGGTGAAAAGAGAGAATTAGATAGATCCATTAGCCTCTTCTCCTGCATAGTGTAGGCTACGATGTTTTCGCTCAGTAACTCCTGCTCTAAACCAAATACTCGTCTTGAACAAAAGCAAAAAGTCTCTTTTATGTGGAAGGCAAATGGTGGGATAGACTGAACTAAGTACAGCTTGCATTAACATTTATAGATGAATGAAGTGCATCCACACCTTCTTCACAGTCTCTTCTGTTTAGGTGGGAACACTGCTGGCTCCTTAGGAAATTTTCAAAAGTGGACCAAGAAGGCAGTTATCAGGATGCAAGGTAAGGAAGGAGAGCTGCGATAAGCAATCCTTTGGCCAAGGAAGGAGATTTAAGGAGCAAACATTGATTCACAACTCCTGTCAAAAGACTGCCGTGAGGCTCAGCTGTGGATCTTGGAAGAGGGTGAGCTACAAGAGAAATCCTTGCAGCAAGGCTGCTTGTATGAACAGAGCTCACGGATCCAAGCTAAGTAGCCTCTGATCTGCTCACAGACACTCTTATTTGAGGCCAGTGGAGAAAAAGGATGTGGAGATTATGAATTGCTATGAGGGTGGCAGTCTTTATCTCCTGCACTTTACTTTTCTCTGGGATCCACTCAGACACTCCCTATTTGGCCCAAGAGCTGTGGGCACTGCTGAGGTGGCATTCTGAGAGTGCTGGCTATTACTTTGTGTGTCCAGGGTCCCAGTGGACACCAGTCAGTGAGCTTTGCTCACAGCTGCCCTCTCCTACAAGGAGCTTCTCTGTGGGAGGGGCCTGCTGCAGTGATCTAGGCACCCAGAAGAGTTTGCCGTGGCTTGAGTGTGCCAGCAGATAACCTAGTGACGTGCAGGGGCAGAGTTATGGTCCCAACTCTCTTAATTTATAAACGAAAAACACTTTCGTTTACATTGCCCTGACCTCTCATTGGTAAATTCTTCTTCACTGCCTGCCTGTGTTATATACTCTGTGGCAGCCCAGTGGAACAGAAATCTTATTTTCCAGTCCTAAGGCAAGTTTTGCTGTGAAATAAAAAGAGATTGCCCAGCTTTAGTTTCAGCATACTGTGCTGGTAACAATTGTCTGAACTCTGGCATTCTGCTTGGTCAAAGAGCATTTCCTCCCTTCCCTCCTCCCTCCTTTCCTTCCTCCCTCTCTCCCTCCCTCCCTGCATCCCCACTAGCCTCTTATGAAATTAATAAACATAGGGTGTTTGTTGACTGGGTGGAGAAATTGCATTCAGATCACATAATGTCTGAGGCCTGGCAAGTCTTTGTGAATCTGTTCTGGTCTTTGCTAAATGGAGCAGGGTGCCCTCCAGTCTAGTAACAACTATCTTAGCAGGGGAAAGAAAAAGGCAAAGAAAACTCCACTTTGTATTGCTATTAATTAGAGAACCAGGTCAGTATGATTTACAGACCCTTGACCCTTCTCATTTTTTATTTTTAGTTTTTGGATAAGAGATTGTGGTCCACATCATGGTACGAAAATAAAGTCTGTGGTTGGAACCACATTATATAATACTCACCAAGACCTGGCACTTCTATAGGTCATTATAATGTGATAAATATGTCTGGGCCAGGAATTTTCTAGGATCTTAAGGGTATGCACATATCACTCAGTTCCCTTCTCAGAGAGAGATGAATGTATCTGAACACAGATGGGCTCCCAGGCCAAAAGATAGAAGCTGTAACAGCTCCAAATATGTATCTCTCTCAGCCCTTGTGACAACTTGCAACCTTCTGCTTCTCCCATAGGAGATCTTGAGCTGTTTGATGTGTCTGGGGTCTCTCCCCAGGCCTTGCCCCTTACATTTGTTGTGGAGGCAGTTCTATGCTACTGTACTGGATCGGGTTTCTCTAAGACTTTTCTGTCAGGACACCATCCTCAGTAGGCCTGACAGGTTATGTCTGAGTAGATGCCTGGTTTGCTGCTTCTACCAGATTACACCGTTTCCCCTGGGCCACTATCAAAGACTCCAGCAGCACATGCCTTCCTGTTTTTTATTTGTGTGTGTATGTGTGTGGCTCTTCTAAACACGGACAGGAATTTCCTTTCCTGAGTCTAGACATCAGCCACTCACTATTTCTGTAGCTTGCTAACAGACTGTCTGCTGCCCTGGGCCCTTTGATTTTTCCCACGAGAGCAGCAAATTCGCACTGGGCTGATAGAGGAGGCCTTGTATGATACTGTGGGCATGCAGCCTGTTTTTTTGCTGGTGGTGTTTTAATTGCACTAACAATCCCTGTAAAGCAAACCTGTCACCTCATGGGGGGTGTTTCTCTGCCTCCTGCTACAGGGTCTGTCCTTGCTACCCTGGTGTTGCCAGAGCACTTCTGCCTCAGGGAAAAAGAGAAATGGGGTGATCCCAGTCCAAACTAGTGTGACTGGGAGATGTTTGGCCAGATCCACGCTCCGGAAAACCCATTGTCCAGACAGCCATCTGGGAGCAGGCAAGTCAAGGTGAAGCTCTTCCCAGGCTGACATAGCTGTCCTCTTCCCACTGAGTGGAATTCTCTCAGTGGCATCCTGGGGCTTTCTGCACTGATTTTCAGCTGCAGCAGCTCTGGGGCTGTGCTTAATGTAGCATGGTCCCAAATAAAGCTCTTGGGATGCTTTTTGGGTTTGCAGACTCACTGGGTGTGAGCTGCTTCAGATGAATCTCATAGATTTCAGTGGTCTTTTAGAGCAAATTCAACCTGTCAGTACTTTTCCGGGACTTGCTGAGAGCAACAGATGGAGCCTGAGTACACTAAGCCATCATTTTTTTTGTAGCTTTTCTCAGTGTTTCCTGTTATATGAATTTACCAGGAAAAGAAATCTTTCTGGAAGAGTGACTACCAGAAGGATAAAAAAGCTGGTAGGGTTTGTCTCAGTGTGCATCAAGGGTGAGCAGCCAGCAACTTCACAGCAGAGACTGTAAAGTAGAGGAGAAAAGATTGGTAAGGTGATTGAGAGCCAACTCCCACAAGATTAGTTATTTGTCTCCTTCCCTTTTTAGCCTGTGACTGTCCATCTGCATGAGTGTCTGCCCGCCTGTGTGTCATTCCTCCTCCCCTCAGAAACTTTTGAAGTGGTTGACTTCTTTCAGCCAAAGTATCTGAAGGATAAAGACCTCAGCATTGCTAGGGTCCTGGGATTATCTGCAAAGCAGACATCTGATTTGGAGCAAGAGACTCTGCCAGTGCTCCCCATCTGGAGGAGAGGGTGCAGGACTAGCTGAATCCCTGTGACATTTTGTGGGATTTCTGTGGGCCTGCAGGCAGGCAGGATGGCAGAAAACCAGACTTCTTTAGTGCTCCCTGTTTTCACAGATATGCTCATTTGTGCATTCACAGGAGCCTGCTACGAATACAGGTTATATGACCCTGCGGGATGAAAGAAAAGTAGATGTCTGGATGTGAATACAGTCACTACTGAAGTGCTATAGCTTTGGCACAGCCATCCCTGTGCCTCCCCTGTGAAACGTGCCTGTGAAGGTCACATCCCGATGATTGTGGGAGGTTGTGGAGCCAGTCAATATGGACTTTTTGAGAAGTCTGTCTTTGGACTCCATTTTCCAGCTAGAGCCTCTCAAGGAACATAAGGAGTTGACAGAAATAAGGACATAACGAAATTGACAGAAGTATGAATTCATTGCTGTAAGCTTGCTTTTGTAACAGAGAATATGCTAAGCTTCCAGGTGAAGTGGCATTTCCTGGGGAAATACAAAGCCAAAGTCATATCCAGAGTGGCATAACCAGTACTATCCAGGAAACCCAGTGGTGAAAAAAACATGCTTTTTAAGAGGAGGAATGAGAGATTAGGCAGATAAACACTGCAGCTGGGTGAAGAAGTAGTGTGTCCTGGGAAGCGGTGACAAGGTGAGAGACCAAAGTGGCCTGAGGTGGCAGTGGGGCCAGCACAGTGACAGGGCTGGGCTGTGTCCAAGAAGAACTGCTCAGGAGCAAATGTGGCCCACCCTGCCCAGTTCTGCTGCCTGCTACACTGGTTTCTGCACTCAGACCAAAGGCTGAGAACCTGTAGAGATTTCAGAGAGGAGTTATCAGAGAGAATCTGGTGTTAAATCCACTTCTGACAGCTGAGGACGTGAGCAGCTCCAGGTGGTGTGTTTATCTGAGTAGGAGACGGAGGGACCTCCTGGCTCTCAGACTGAAGTTTTGCGTGGCACAAAGGATACTAAAGAGACCTCATTGTGCCTTGACCCCACCAGGACAGAAGACTTGAAAGGTGAAAAATCCAAATTGCAAATCTCCTAACCATGAAGGCAACATATGTCTGGAATGGATAACCAAGGATGTGGTAAATTCTCCAGCGCTTGGAGTCAAAAAAAAAAGATACCCTGGCATTCCTGCAAGGTACAAGGCTTGATTCAGAGATCAGAGAGTGAAATGCTGTGGTGCTTGTTATGCAAGAGGCCAGACCAGATGATCAGTCTGGCTTGCTCTGGCCTTCAGAAATATGAACCATTGTTGTAGCAAGGATCTAGGAGAATTACCATGAGACAAGAAACAGAATAATTAAATAACCGCAACATTTTCAAGGGCACATATCAAAGAGTGGACCATTTTTTTTAAGCAACAGCAGAGACTGGGGGAAGATCGTGGGGAGTAAGGAGGTTGCTTTGTTTTCCTATTTGGAAATTTGCCCACTGTATGACTTCGACCCCAGAGATAAAGTTGGTCTTCTGGAGGTTCATGAGCTCATTCACAGACAACATTTATTGGAAGATTAGTGGAGTTTCAATGTGGACTTATCCTAAAGTATTACTGGCTTCCAAAATGCATTCATCAGTCTTCAGGGTGCAGTAAGGCATGGTCTTGCACAGAACAGATTTACACAAATGGCTTATTAACAAAATCAGGATTAGGGCCAAACAGATGTCAGTATGACTGATTAGCTCAAAATAAACACAGTTGTGAGATAAGAAATTGCTGTGTTTTTGCTTCATCTTCTTGTGGTTGCGTACTCAATAGATGATGGGAAATGACATGTTAGGTATGAGGTAAAATGACTCATCCACTGCTGCAACTCATAGAAGGCAAAGCACAAGAATCCAGGAATTTTCAGTCCATGGGTATAAAATAAACAGTGGCCCTGGTCCAGGAAACTCTGCCATGGACATGAATCCCCCCAAGGTGTGCAGCCTCCCTTTCTCAGGATTGTGCAGGTGTGGGTTTTTATTTTGGCAGCTGAATCTCCCTAAGCACTGAAATTACTATCATTTTCATCATGCCACATGCATTAAAGTTGTGATAGGCAAAAATATTAGAAAAGAAGGAACAGTTTTTCTCTCATGAGATCTTAAATATTAATTGATTTGGCCAAATGTGGAATACAAACACTTTGAAAGGTTTCTCAGTGAGAGGAGAGATCTGTGTTACCCTGCTTGGTCCATGTCATCAGCATGTGAAGTACCAGGAGATGTACAGACCAAATCTAGTGCAAGAGGTCAGAGAATTGTATTAAACATGAACTGGCCACATTCATCCATGCACATTGAAAACTGTTGATCAAGTTCATTTGCTAGACTGCTTTTCAGAGAACAAGCAAGTCAGACTTAAGGAATGGAGGTGAAAATGGCAGCAAGAATTATTTTGGTACTCCCTTTAGAACAAAATGTGACTGCTCACTCAAACGTGGAGGAAATTCCCCATTTTTTAATGTTCTTAATGAAAAACTGGGATTTGCATTACAAAGTGCTCTGCTTTGATAACTGTATATATCCGTGAAAGCAATTTCTAGTCATTCAAACAACTGCATTATGTTACCATTTTCTAAGTGAAGTATTTGGATCTTTCAGTTTGATTTCCAGTGCTAATTTTTCACTTCAATAATTTAAGGAGTTAGTTAATCAAACCATTGCTGAACAAACCATTGTAATCAACCTAATAGAATCATTCCTCTTCTCAACATCCACTTTTCATTGTGAAAGTGAAGCATCTGGGGAGAAGGAGGAACTGTTTCCGATCAGTTTGAAATTAAAGTATTCTTGATTAATACTTCTTACAATTTCTATTACCAGTAGGCGAAGACACCAACACAGCAAAAACTCTACACCTGGGCTTCTTTGAAAACCTGATGCTGTTTTTTGTGGATTGCACTCTAAATAATCTATTTCGCCTTTCAAAACCCTGCTAGGATCACTTTGCATCTTATTTTATTAATTTCCAGGCTGAGGATGACTCTACTTGTTTTCACTAGAGGAGCATTTTGAGAATAACATTCTCTCTCGTGTCTAGTGGTGTCATTCCTCATGTTATCTAGGCAAAGACATGTGCAGTCATAATTCTCCTCCTGCCCTACACTGATCTGTGCTCTGGCTCAGCTACTGACTAATCTCCAAAATCAAGGGTAAAGTTTTGTGTATTTTTTGCTCTGCTCTGTCTTGTTCTCTGCCATTTTACTGCAGTGCGGCCTCTGTTTTTAGTCAATAGCAAGTGTTAAAATAGAAGCTCGTTATTTAGCATACTCCCACTTCTTGTTCTTCCTGGGACCTCTAAACATTTTCATATCATACAGATGTTACTGAGAAGCATCTCAATCTAATCTAGGTTCCTAGAAATGCATGGGGTTATTTTTACATATTTACACTGCTTTTTATAAAATAGTCTTTCCTATGAGTCAGATCTTTGAGTTGGGGAAGATCTGCTTTCTTAGCAAGAATGTAACCAGTCTTGAGGGGATGGAAAAAGAAGATTTAGTAAGATTAGGTTGTAATTATCTCATCCCCTCTTTAGATATCAAGATGAAGTGTTTAATTTAAGCAACTTGTTGCTCCAAAGTCCTATTGAATCAAGAGGGATGAAAAGAGAATATCCAACAGATAGTTCAGTTCTCACCTGGACTCAAAATCATTATTTCAAAAAGTAGTAACTTGGAATAGACCTCCTTAGCCAGGTCTCCAGCTGATGCAAATAGTGGGTACCTCTCTCAAGGTTGGTAGAATTGGATCAGCTTTTGCAACTCAGGCTCTGTCCTTGCAAGCTTTGCTATGGGTAAGATTGGTCCTTCTCATTTTTACTCTCCTCAGTCTGAGTGTTTCTGCTCCACCAATGCAATTTTCCCTCTCATGAATGGAATTCCACACTATGATATTCCGAATTCCCCGGTGTCCCTGAACCTGACAAAAGTCTATGGTGACTGCTCTCCTCCATGTGCCATGACCAGATCTCGCACACCTGCTGGAAAGGGCTGAGGCAAACAGCAACTTGGGAGCAGCCGAGTCTTGTTTAGCTCATAAAGGTGGGGGGTTCTTTGGGTGCAGTTAGGGCTAAGACTCGAGGTCTTAGGGCTAAGCCTTGAGGTTCTCCTTCACAGGGTGCTGTCAGAGAGGAGATAAAAGTCACTATGTGCAGGGCAGAAAAAAATGAAAGGCCTCTGAAAAGAATTTGTCACAACTTTGCAATCAGCAGTGGTAATGGTTTTTGGTCAGGGATTATCTCCATAGTTCTATGAGTGAAGGCCAATTTTCCTTTCAAGGCACTGTATATTTGGTTATTTAATCAGGCTAAATTATTCCTTCTCTCCTCACCCACAGTTAGATCATGGCACAAAATTAAGCACAGCCTTTCATTCCACCTCTTCTTGCCACTCTGTTTGACCTAGACTTTGGGGAGCCATCAACTTGTCTGAGATATTGATTTAATAAGGCCAGGAGAATTAAAAAGGACAAAGAGACACCTGACTAATTGGCATTTCCAAGAGTTTTTTGCAATCAGCCAGTGGGGATTTTATAAGGTATGAAGTATTTGCTTTCACATAAATTTCTTCCACATTCTTTCTCTTATGTTTGCTCGGTAAACTTTCTGGAATAAAGTTCACATCTTCTTCTCTGTAAGCTTTATACTTGGGAGGTAATTGAGTTGGCTCTTTGTTATGAGAGCATGTACTCGTTTAATTGCACATATGTGTCTGTGAACACACTATCCCTGCTTCTCTCCTAAATTTGATTTGGAATGAATCCCACAAAAGGCTGTTTTCCAGCATTAATGGATAAGAGGTCTTTACCAAGGGGAAAAGTATTCAAATACTAAATTTAATAAAGTAACGTTTAGAAGTTGTTTCTTTGCAGGAACTCTCTTTGAAAATATGCAGTTCTGAGAATAATTCCTTTCTCCCCTCTGCGATTCAGGTATCTTCTACTGATTTTATAATTTGTAACCAGTCAGTTTTTATTTTGGAAGTAAGGCATAATAAGATAACAATTGAGTGACATATCAGTAACACATTTATACTGTTGTCAGAGTTACTTGTTACGTCCTGCCCTGCCGTGCGGAGCAGCAATGCAAAACATTGGGAAGATAAGATCCTTACAGGAGATGAAAAATAAACACTGTGGTAAACTTTGTCCCATTTCTGGACTTCAGGTGCTGATCTTAAGTTAGTGATGCAAGCAAGTATTCATCTTCAACATGTTGCTCTCGGGAATAGCAGAGCAAAGTGCTGGGAGGGAGGTGATGTGAGGGCCTGCAGATCTGTCCCTCAGGCTGAATAGTCACATTACTCAAACCGTGTTAAGCAGTACAGATAAGGTAAACTATACTTTGCAATGCAGTGTGTCAGTTGGATAGATGACTGTCCCGTGGGCTTTTTATCATTTTCCATTAATTTGGATTTTATTGTATGCCAAGACTTAGCAACTTATTGTTATGAGCTGACAACCTGATCTTTTTATTCAATTTCTACTTAGCATTTGTTTAACACTAAGTCAGATAAAATTGCCAAGAACTGAGTTCTGCTTGAAAAACGATGTCAAGATTAGGGTCAGCTGATTTCTTTGTCATCCCCTGGCTGGTAAAAAAAATGCACTGTTCTGTTTTCTGGAGAATTCAGTGTCATTCAAAGAACTTTCTCTTCAAGAGCAGCATATTTCCATGTTTTCTATGTCTCAGGGCACCAATAAACACGTGGCTAGTGGTAATTAATTAATTAAATAATTGGAAAGTGGTATTTTCTGAAGAAGATGAGGACCATCTTTTATAGTAGTCTGCTCTAACAAGAGCTGGGGTTATATAACTATATGTTAGGCCGTAAGGAGAAAAGTGTTTGTTTGTGTCTCTCTTTCAGGGTGTTGGGATTTATGTGCTAGACTAGATTCAGGGCTAGACTAGATTCATGCCTTCTTTGAATCCTGGCTTATGTCTGAGTTCTGTATCCATGGTCATAAAATGGCTACTGTTGAGGTATGAGTAAGAAAGCAATGGCACAGGTTTCTTTTTTCAAGGTTTATCCAGGTGGAGCCTATTAAAATTCTGCTTCAAAACTTTCAGCTTTGACAAAGAATTGGAGTTTCTGCAATATTTCAGAACCTCTGAAGTGTCTGCTGTATATGGAAGTGTTTTTAATATTTTTTTGCTCAGAAGTAAACTGAAAACTGACATTTTCAGTCAAAGTTGATACCCTGAAGTCTTCAGGTGCTCTGAGTTGTATCACAAAACAGGTTTCTTCCCCCCTGAATTATTTTCTATGAGCACATTTCTGATTTAATTTGCTGGTAAATTTTTGATGTGCTTAACAAAGAGCAGTATCAGCCAACTGACCTGTACATGGACCTGGCACAATTTGAGAAATCAGTTTGGGAACCATTGCCTTGCCCAGACAGAGAAAAAAATGTTGAATTGTGATTTTATACTCTGCCTGAGCAGCCCTGGGATGGCATAGCCTCAGGACAGCAGGAGGTGCAAAGAGCTCTCCAGAACTCATCTCAAGGCTGCAGGGACTGTGTCTTTTCTTTCACCTGGCTTCATTTTCATAAGCTTGATAAAGCTATTAAATGCTGATCTTGTGTCAGCTGGCCATGGTTCTGTTTCATCAGAGCAGGCATCCAAAGAACAAGATTTGTTCTTCTTGTCTACAGTGACTGCAGAAGGGCCAAGACAATCCAAACTAACAGTGTCAGCTTAATTACAGAGAATATCAGACCTTCAGGTTCCTGAAACCCAACAGTTTTCATCCAGAGAGTTCTGAAGATAGGGCAGATGCTTAGCGAGGGCAAATCCACATTGCCTCACTGATTTTGATAGATCAATGTCAATTTATGCCAGTGAAGAATCTCAGTTTTGTTCAGTGCTATCAGTACCAACATGGAGATACAGTAAGGAATGACAATTCAGAACACAAGGCAAAACAGAGGGTCTGCTTATCTGCTGGGCAGAGCACACCTTGTAATTTATGCAGTGCAAAGCCCAGTAACAGAGCTTGGGAGCCAAGTACTCCTGATAACCGCACCTCCTGGAATTGTGCAGTGCCGCAGATAATAAATCTCAGTGATGGCACAAAGCTAAGCTGGGAAAAAATTAAATCAGCCGCTAGGGCAGCTCAACAGCCGTCTCAGCTGTGCTGATTCACCCAGAATGATGCACTCCACGGGGTTTTCACCGCCTAAACAGATGTTCCCCTAGTACAGGATGCTTTCCATTTTTGTATTTTCATGCTGGATTTGTGTGTTGCAGATCAGATCTTCAGCTGCTGTAACCAGACCTGTCTAGTCAAAGGCTGTCAGGACAAGGCTGATGCTCCCAGACCCTGTCTCCCACTTCCGTCTGCGGTGTGGGCTCCCCAGATGTTGGGGCTCCTCCAGCTGCGTGGCAGCCCCGGGCTGGAGCAGAGCCACGGTGCTGTGCTGCATGCGGCACTGTCTCCAGACAAACTCTTCTGGGAGGTGTGTCCCAGGTGTCAGGAACATTTCCCCAGCTGCTGATACCCATTGCTGGTGATGGCGGGATTGCACAGCTGATTCCATGTGGCCTTGGTGCCTTGCACGTCAGTGTAGCACTGGGGGGAGGGACAGTGAGAAATACCCCCTTTGCAATACATCTATACAGGTATTGCTGTCTAAGCATCTGCTAGTTTAATACAGTCTTTTGCTCTGCTTAGCTGTGCAAAGAAGACATGGTCTTTCTTTTTTTTTTTTTTTTTTTTGAGCAAGTGGGCAAGTGAGGCATGCTGAAACAGAAGACAATGGTAGGGGAGGGCAACAAAATTACTGGGCTGGTAATATTGCTGCAGCTCATTGAATTTATCCTACTTCTTCAACTTCCACTTCATTCCATCTCATGAAAATGATTTTGTATTTCAAAATTTCACAGAACAGCCTGGTATTTTCCCTTCACAGTACTATGTTGGATCATTACTGAGAAGTGGAAGGAGCAGAAGAGGATCATGCAGTTTAACTCTTAATGCAAGTGTGAGACTGTACAATGCCAAGTATGCTGAAGTACTAATTCCTGTGTGAGATTACCACTGCAATACAATAAATAGCATTAGTCTTTACACAGTAGCAGTTCCAGATTTCTGTCCATTTAGGAGCAATGCCTTTTAGGTCTCTAAGACATTAAGCAGTCTCTTCTTGCTTTGGACTGTGCTGCTTCTTGGATATTAGAGAGGTCTAGTCTGCTGGACTAGAGAGAGTTAGGTCTGTTGGGTCCACCTTACGCCTATACAGAGCATGTGGACAAATATAACCTTCTGTTAGTAGAAAGTGCCAGGCACAAATTCTGAACAAAATGTGATAGTGCTGTTCTTAAATGTAGCAAAGCCTACTGGAAGGTGTTCATATGTGTGAAACCAAATGAGGATCTATATGCTTAATCTTGGAAGTCAGCTGAAATGCAAGCTGAAGACTCACCCCTGAGTTTCAGTGTCATGGGAAGAAGGATATGCCACCTATATCATATAGAAGAAAGGCAGAAGTCTACATAGAAGTGACACTATTAATAGTCAGTATTTAGTAGTGGCTATCACACAGTGAGAGATACTGGAATTTTCCCTAGCCTAGATATGGGGGCTAGGAAGCTTTAAGAGAGGAATGAGTGGTACTGTTGCCTCTTAGCGCATTGTGATCACTGGCAGATGCTGTCTTAGCTGGTTGCCACTGTAGCAGTAAATGCAAGCTGTGAGTGTCCTGTCCAGGGGACTGATGTGCCAGCATGGCATTTGTTGTGAGGCCAAGGCTGTTGCTAATGAGATCAAGGCATGAAGTTACTGTAAGACGAGGATTAGACCATTGACACCTTTGCTTCTGCTTTAACTACTAACCCATAGGGAGGGGAACTGTGGGGGAAAGCCCTTGCACACAGTATCAGTGGAAAGTCTCCTTTCCCCCTTCTGCATTAGATACCTTTCTGGCTTCAATGAATCCCAAAACTCAAAGAAAGACTTGACCACAACTGCAAGGACACATCTGCTCTATATTGGAAGCCGAGGAAAGCCATTAATCCTTTGAGATTTGTTGAAGTGTTTGTGAACTGAGCACTCCTGAACCAGATGAGAATTTCTAGAGAAACCTGAGCCCAGGTAAGTTTTATTTTGTTGCCTTCTTTAAGGAAGATTTTTTTGCACTAATGTCTGATTTAAGTAAGTCCTTGCTGCTCAGCCTTTTAGTAAGTAGCTACACAGAAAATGGAACCTCATCCTACCGTGCAGTGACAGCAGTAAGGGTAGCACCTGATGGTACCTACAAGACCAATGAAATGAACAGTGAATAAGAGTATCTATGAGTTTCTTTGAATCTCATCACACTTATTGATGTGAGTGTTTGCCATATAAAATGTTCAGAAGGGATATTGGTCTCTATAAAAAGCAGCCTTTTCCTGTGCTAGTTCTTGTAGTCTCCTTTTGGTTTAAAGAAAAACATAGAACTTCTTTATTAGTTGAAAGAGAAAGTCAAAATCATCATATTCCACTCAAGTGAATATTCTGGAGAACCAAAGTTTCCATGTCATTACAAGAAGACAAGCAATGTCTTTCTGCAGTGTGCAGCAGGATTCTTATTTAACTTACAATAATAGAACTAAGGCTCCTTAAAAGTTATTTTTAGCAGTGGATATTTAACAAGGTTCTTCTTACATAATTATATGCCCAAGCTGTCCAACACTGACAGATGCTGACATGTAGGAAATTATATAGTAAAGCCAGTGACCATCTTCCATTAGAAAGGAAAAATGAGGCAATTATAGCCACACATTTGGAGATTTTTAAACCCAGGATAGGTTATGGTCATCCTCTAGTCCAACCTCCTGTGCAACATATCTACAAATTTTATTGCAGCACCTCATGAATTTTCCTGTCCATAATAATGGACAGCTTTTAGCCTTTCTGTAAAGACTGTAAGATAGACAATTCAGTTCATTGTGTTCAATGCTTATGCCCTTCACAGTTGAGAGAAAATATATGCCCTAATCTTGAATTTTGTCCAGCTTTGGCTTCTACCTAGTGGATTTTATTATGCCTTTTACACTAGATATGACACCTACAGTTAAAAATTTCTTTCTCATAGTTGTAATAGTTACTCTACCGTCTGGGTGCCTGTGAGCTGTGATCATATTACTTCTTAAACTTCTCTGGGATAAATCAGATTAAACTTCTTTAGTCTCAGTCTGATTTCCAGACCGCAGATCATTCTTGTAGCTCTTTTCTGAACCCTTTCCAAATTTTGAATGCGTTTTGTAAAGTTTGGATGCCAGAACTGCATGTGGTATTTCAGCAATATTCTCACTAGAGCAATTCACTGACTCTTTCAAACTCTCCTGCTTATTTATCTAAGGATCAGAATTGCTCTGGAGGGTCATGTTCAGCTGATTATCTAATGTGACCATGAAGTTTTTGCAAAGTTAATTATATTTGAATCACTGGTTATAGCTTAAAGTGTGACATAAAGCTTTTGTTGCAAGATGTATGACTCACATTTGGTTCTGAAAATGCAAGTAATAGAATGACAAGGAATTAATCCTTATAACAAAGTTGTTCCCCCATCCCTTTTATCATCCTACATCCCTTTGGTGTTGTCTCAAACTTCTACCACAGTTGTTTTGTTTTTGTCTACACTGTTGGTATGTGACAGGAGTAGCTGACACGAAGAACAGAACCCCCCCTAGACTCCAGATGGAACACCTCGCTGAATGAGAGTGATTCTGCTTAAAATACTTATAGGAATACATTCATTAGACAGCTTTTAAGCCATTTAACACTAATGGATTGTTATGTGGGAGCAAGTTAAACACCTTATAAGATCTAAATATTTTTCCTTTCTGCACCTACTCCTGTCAGCCAAGCTGGCAATCTTCACCAAGACTGTAATCAAGTCCTGCAGGTTTACAAATGTTGTTATTAATGACTGCTGTTTAACATCATTGCTAATTGCCAGTGGAACAGTAACTATCAAGTGAGACTCTGAATATATCATCCTGCTTCCTTCTGAACCTAAACCAGAAACATTTGTGAAGAACTTCTGCATTTCCCACATTATGATTGATAATTTCACTATTCTTTACTAGTATTGGATCCATCCCATACAATCCAAGACCAACTTTTCCACCTGAAAATTATGCTTCTCTGGAACTTGTTGAAAGAATGTATCTGTTTCAACTGTAACATTGGCAGAAAACCTCCCCAGTTTCGTAGGGGAATTGCAGGAAAGGAGAAAACGAGTCCTACTCTGGAGATGCCTGATGTCAACTTCTCAGCTTTCTCCAGTTCTGGTGGGACACTGTCTGTGTGGGGGCCTCCATGACGGGGTGAGGGGAACAGACACGCTTGTACATCAGTTCGCATGATGATTCTAGCACACTGGCTGGATATGTGCCTTCTGATGGGTTTCCTTTCAGAGCAAAGGCCCCAGAAGAGGCAGCTCCCCCAGAACTGGCCGAGTGCTTCAGCCTCCCTCCCACGCCTGCGTCACGTGCGAGAGCTGATCGATCTGCCAGTGGTTAGGAGGTTTCCCTGGGAAGTGCATCCCCAGGTTCGAGTCCTTGCTCTGATTTGGAGTGCTTCCCTGGCCGCCAAGCTGCACTGGCCATTTCTCTTTCTTCCAATGAATACTTAATTGAAATCAGCTTCAAATCAGACAGAGCAAGAACTTGAATCTGCAGCTCCCTTTTATCTCCTGGGAGCTTCCTAACCACTGGACTGCATACTTTCATTCTCTGTAGCTCAGTTCATATGTAATTATTTACATGGGGTGGAGAGGTTCCAAGGAGATGGGGGCAGAAGTAAGAGAGTGAGAGTTAACTGAAGGAGTGGGGGGCAGGGAGAAAACCTGGCCATCCCTGGCCTTCTGGTGGGGGAGTCCAAGTTGCCGTCCCTCTCCTGTCTGGCAGTGCTTGGGAGCTGGGAGCCAGGAGCCAGGTTTTCCCCTCCGGAGGGGAATCACCAAAGCACTGGCCAATTTGTTGCTTGGCCTCTATTCTCTTTCCTTTCTGGGCTTTACATGCGAAAGTTTTGGAAATACAGTGGTTTTGTGCTGATACGTAATGAAAACAGATTTTAAAAACTTAAAATAAAAATCCTCTTTCTTATTTCTCATTCTGAATTGTGAAACAAAAATTCTTGTTCCTTGGCCAGCCCTGAGTACCAAATCTGAGAGGCAGAACTTGCAGCAGAAAGACCAATGAAGTCAAACCTGACAAAACCTGATTGTGCATTCCTTTCCTGTTTGCCAGCAGGCTCTTCTACCTAATAGATAAAGACTTTTTGGACTATGCTCATACTTAGATTGAGGTATATTCTTTCATTCATCCCCTTTAGTCGTGCTGTGGAAACACAACTCCTATTATGTCAGCCCAGTCCACTTCCCACACATCCACGTTCCCAGCCTTGCGCCCAGTCTCTTGCTGAAGGATAGATCAGAATATGTTACAGAGGGTTGTTTAATGAAACATAAATCAAATCTGGCCCTTCTGTACCTTCATTATGCACCAACTACCTGGTTCAGACATGGGGAAACCTCCACTTTCTATTCTGAAGTGCTAGTTTTAGGAATCTCTCTGTAGATTGTGGGGGAAAATGCTGCAGGAGGAGACACAAGATGTGGAAGAGAAACAGCTTGAGGGCACCATAGTCTTCCCATTGATGGGTGTTGGCAGGCCAGGTCTGTGGTGCACATTCACAGCTTTGATGCACTGATGCAGGTCAGCTCAGCCGTAAGGGGAGGCACCAGCCTCAAAGCCACCGGCTGGGATGCTGAGTAAGCACCCACGGTGCAGCACTTTTCACATCACAATTGCAGCTCTTAATGTAGTAAAGTTGGATTAGCACAGTGAAGAAAGAGAGCCTATTGCCAGAAACCTGAAACAAGATATTTGAAAGTTTCTCAAAGCAACACAAACCATCCTATGCAGTGGCTTCCCTGACTTTTGGGACTTTTCATTGTAGGTTACAACTTTCATGTTTCACGCTGCATTAAGGCTGCAAGCCTATTCCTGTCCCTCTGTATTTTGAAGAATAATACCAAAGGTGTTCAAAGGTATTCAAAGTGCTGACAGCACTGCTTTACCTCGCCCATAGCAGAGACTGAAAGTGCTGTGCTGGACAATTTATCCTACAGAGGTGCCCACCAGCAAATATCTGCAATAGGTGTTGCATCAGTTCTTTCATTTTGATTTTGCCTTTTTTTTCCCCCACTTTATTCCTTCCCCAGAATCTCTGCACTGTTCCCAAAAGCATTCTTGCTTATCCTTGTTCTACTAAATTGACTTGTACTAGTCTATTTAACTGAATTTTCAGTACCACACATGCCTTTTGAACACTTGTTTTAAATATGTCAAAAGACATTTTTCTCACAGAAATACTTCTTTTATTTTATATGGCTGATAAAGATATAGAAATAAAATTGCTTAGTCAAACTTGACAAGATGAGTTAAATGGACAGTTTTGAGTCTTCAGTGAAGAAGCTGCACTAAAAAGGAAAAGCTGTAAGATCATATTTCTTAACTGCAGGGCCGTTTAAACTTACTGGAAGAACTAGATGGAGTTTTTAGTTTGCACTAGATAAAGACGGTTATAGTGAACTCACTGTAACTCAGGATCATGGAGTAGGGAGGTCGCCATGGGTCCCCTAGACTGTTAACCTTGAGGGACTCTTTTTCCTTCACAGTTATTGCAGCAATGCCATAAATCTGGCATTGCTTTTGAATAGATGCTGGTATAATGCTCTGGGCACAGTAGGTGGTGTGCATGATCCTTGGTGACAGGGGCGATGTTGCTGTGAAATCCGTCTTGTCTGGGCCTGTCTCACATCCCTAAACATTCAGGACTGGTTTGCTTGAAGACAGTTATTTTAGCAGCAACATAGAAGAGTTGCCTTGTGAAAGCTGCCCTTATTCTAAATGTCTCCATGCACCTTCAGTATAGTGAGTGAGTTATGCTGCATCCACTACAGAATGACTGGAAATCAACCCAAACCAAACAACTCAAACCTGGAGGTTGATGATTTGGTTCCAGGCATTGTTTTATTACAGAGGAAGAAGCAAATGAAAATTTCAGTTTTGTGCTGAAGGCATTGTGTAGCCTGGTTAGTAGAAACCTTCAGTGCATAAATCAAAGCTTAGCTCAAGCAGCAGGCCAGCTTTGCTATTGAGTTTTAATGTTTATAAATGGTTTTTTGCAGCTTAAATTATGTCAGCCTTGATATTTATGGAACTGTGGAAGTGCTGAGTCAAAAGCATTCACATTAATAAGGAAGTGCTGGGAACCACTGGGCTGATGCCAGTGTCAACCAGTGTTATTAAGCTAAGAAGTTCTTTGGCATGGCTGAGCTAGGGAAGATCATACCAAATTTATCTCTCATGGATAGTCATTTGATTCATGGCTTCTGATTCACGTCTTTGTCTTGGACTGAAACCACCAACTTTCTTATCAACCAGCTAAGAAAAATTGATTTTTTTTTTAAAGGTTTGACCATATTTTCAAGAAGGACCACTCATTCATCAGGAATATATCTCAGTAGCAGCCAGTGCCTTACTGATACATTACTGGTTTGCATCTCGTTGGACGCACCACCTCTGACTGGTGAGAGTTTAAATAATGAGATTTATTTCTCTGAGGCCCTGCACAGATTAGTGCAGCACTACAGCTGCTCTCTTGTACCAAGGGGTACCTGGCAGATACTGAGTGCTCACAACTCTGCCTTTTTTCCATATGGTGCTGCTGGGAAGATTTGGGATCCTCGGCAAATACAACAGTTCCTTTGCTTTAGTTATCCCCAGGTGGGGCACTAAGAGAAAGATGTCTCCCATGTATCTTTGGAGTTTTCTCATCAGAAAAACCTAAGAATATGAAAAGAAGTGGTTTCACCAGTGTAGCTTTATGTAAAATAAAAATTTTAAACACACAAAGTGACTTTTTTTGCATTGTTGCTGGTGACTTATATGGAGTCTTTTCCTTGGAATGGGAGATGTCTATTTATTTATTAGGGTTGCTATAAAGCAGCTGCAGTTTCTGGGTGACAGGCAGCTTACTGCTCCCTTTTGGATGCACCTCCATTATTGCCTACATGTGTTTTTCAGCAGTCTCAGAGCTTTGTGGCAGGATGCAGTAGAAGGTATTATTATTGCAATTTTGTAATGCAGCTATGGTCACACATGACTGCAGCAGATGGAAGCTCTCTGAGGTTTTTCTATTTGTGTTTTGAAGGTGGTATACTTCCTAGCCTAACATTCTCTGCATGTCTCAGCCAGAAACACCCAAAAGAGAAATTAGGAGTATCAGTTTCACCTACCAAAGCTGACTGAACTACCATTTAAAGCAAGTCTTATCGGTCACCCCATGGACATGTCTAGAAAACCATTTTCACAAGAAGACCCTAAAAGGCTCACAAAAACCTCAGGGGTTTGTGTTTGTTTTCTTTTTCCCCAGTGGTACATACCATTTGGCTGAAGGTTGAAAACACTGTGGGTTTGGGCCTTCTTTATACTCAATCCATCCTCAGGTCCCTCCACCCTGCCAGGAAGTTCCTGAGCGAATAGACTCTGTGTCAGATGAGCGGGGAAAGGGCATAAACTTTATTGTTATGAATTTTCAGCAGACATTTGTTTGGAAAGGGAGGAAGCCCAGTGTTCTGGGGAGAACAAAAGGAAGGTTTTGGTGAAGTGGTATTTGCCACAATTACAGGGGAAGACTTTTGGGGTTGGATTCAGCTGTTGTGTGGATGGCTGCAAGTACAGGCTAACTGCTGATTACAGCAGAGCCGTGCCAGATGTGCATCAGCCTATGAGAGTGTGCAGTTTCACTTACAGCCTTTTTATTCCTGTTCATGGCAGGCTGCTTTTT
This sequence comes from Melanocharis versteri, assembly GCA_013397845.1. NCBI lineage: Eukaryota > Metazoa > Chordata > Aves > Passeriformes > Melanocharitidae > Melanocharis > Melanocharis versteri. Next base: position 57,616 of record VZTG01007653.1, read on the forward strand.
CTCTTCTTTCAGCTTTCTCTTGCTAATGTTTGTGATGAACAATCGTCTGCTCCTTGTAATTGGACTGGCATTATGAGACATGGATGCCATTGTTGCGGTAAACCACTTCCTTCTCACGGCTCTTATGTCCTCTCTTTGTAAGAACAGAATAAGCTCTGTTTGGCATCTGAAAATAGGATACCATCAAGTTTCTGCATCTGTCCAACTGAGCATCTGCAGGATCTATTGTGCAGATGCATTTAACCTGGCCTGGCACCAGGAACATTATCTCTGTCCCTAGAATGGCCTGGGATGTAATTGGATGTCAAATCCCCACACATTACACAGACTCAAGCGGACTACTGCAGTTTGCCACAAGCTTGGATTGGCTACTCACTTTGAAAACAAAAGCTAGGATTTTGCTTTGTGAAACTTATCACACCCCTTACAATGCAGATCATACAACAGAAACATAGAAGGGGCTGGGTTGGAAGAGACCTTAAAGATCATCTAGTTCCAAGCCCCCTGCCATGGGCAGGATCTTCCACTAGACCAGGTAGCTCAAAACTCCATTCAACCAGGCCTTGAACACTTCCAGGGATGAGGCATTCCCCCCTTCCCAGGATGGCCTGCTCCAGCGCTTGACAACCCTTTTGGTAAGGAAATTTTTCCTAATACCCAAACTAAATCTCCCCTGGTGTGACTTGAGGCCCTTTTCTCTTGTCGTATTGCCTGTTGCTTGGCAGAGGAGACTGAACCCCACCTCACTAAAACTCCCTTTCAGGTTCTTGTAGAGGCGCCATGCTGTGTGCACTCTGTGCTGGCAACCAAACAACCCAGTACACAAATTCATCAGGAGAGCATCTGTAGGACATCTGCTCTGCTCCTGCCAGTTGTTCCAGAGCCCCGGCCCTTCAAAGCATGGGCACAAGCCCTAGAACAGAGTTTGCAGTGACACAGGGACACACCCTGGCGATTATAAGCCCATTTTGTTGACTTGCTCAATAGAGCTTCTAAACATTAAACTATCTTCTAAAGACTCTTTAGGAGCAGTTACGGGCTGCTCGTGTGGTCCATAGATCACAGCAGAAAAGCTATGTTGCTAAGATAATATTTCAGCTCCCCAGAACACAAGTGACAGGGATACATCAACCTGCTGAGGGCTGGTCAAGAGTTGAAGACCATTCAAGTGAAATTAAATGACACCAAGGCTTTGCTTTGGTTCTCAGCAGGGTTTATTTCACTTCCCTGATTTGTGGAAGGGTTGCATGAGTAAGGAAATGAGGCTGACATATATGGAAGATCTGTTCCTGGGTCCCTGTCAGTGTTAACTGTGTTGCCCACACTTGAATTTCTCCCTTCCAGTTAATCCATCTTGAGTGCCACCTTAGGCCATGCAGTGAGGTGTCCCTCTCCTTCATTACATGACACCCCTGGGGCTCACTCTCTAAATCCTGGAAGAGCTGAATCACACTATTGATTCCCTGTAGAGCAAGGGAGGGTTTCCTGCTAGTGCTGGGCACACAGGGAGAGCCCTGGGAAGACAAGAAAGGACTGCTAGCACTGGAATGACATTTGTGTGTGTGTGCACCTTCTACCAAGGCTATATTGTAAGATGGTGAGTGGTCCTTAAATGAGCAGGACCCTGGGCCAGTCATCCATAGCTAAAATTAGAACTTATAGAATGTAGTTTAAAGGTAGCACTTAAATTAATAGCATCTGCTAATTGTTAGTCATGTTGATTTTACAACTCAGGCAACATTTTACTGATGCTCTAAAAAAGAAGGGTAAATAAAAGGCAAGCATAAAGCCCAATGTAGCAAGACTAATTCTGCAGAATGGCTGCTTGCTTTTTCATTTCACCAGTGGAAGTCTCTAAAGTAAACAGAACAACCAATTTAAAGCAGATGCATGGAACAACAATCAGGTTTCATCTCTGGTTTTAATCTTTTTAAACCACAGTGTTTGGTTCTCAGAGCTCAAAGGAACTGCAGACTGAATCAGAAGTTTGCTGTAAGTTGGCAGCTTGGAGGAAGCAGATTTGTGGCTGTATAACAGGGAGAGATGAAACATCCCTGTTTAAATAACTAAATTATAATAAGATATGCAAGTGATGGAATCTGGAGACAAAGGGACATCCAGAGCTCCTGCCTATGAACTTGTTATCAGCTACAGTGTGGGGACAATAGAGCTAAGCAGTAAATGGCCAGCTCAAACACTGCTTCTTGAATGATGAAACAGTAAACTCACAATTCTTATTGGTAGTTGCTATCCTGTGGGCCACAAAAAATGAAATGCAGAGTGAATCAATGTTGTGTGAAAACAGGGCTTATTACTGAGCCTATATAAAAATATGATCACATTTTTACTTCCCTTGGTGACTTTTGGGAGGGACTACATAATGAAGTAGCAAATAATACAAAAAAAGCCCTCTGGAAAGCCACATGGGTCTGATTTCCCATTTCCCTGCCCACTGTGTCGTCGTTTACCTCAGAGGCTTTGCATAACTGTGTGTGACTACCCACAGCTTCTGATCTCGTGAGACTGAAGTCATTCTTCAAACAGCAGTCAGCTTTTAAGGACTTAGTGGAGGGGGAGATGATGCTGGCAGGACAGCTAAGCTAAGACAAAGAAATATTTTTCAGACAGGGGAGCAAATGCTGGAAATTCCCTGGGGACCAGTCTTGTGATACAGTTATACCATTGCAGACAAGTTTTCAAAGATGTGGGTGGAGTGGGTGCCTCTTGCCCGCCTGGCTCAGACAAGTTGTGCAAAGCAGGGGTGTGCACCGTGTGTGTGTTTGCACGAAGTTACCAGGACACTTGCTGAGAGCATAAAAAACCAAAAATGGTGCTGGAGAGAAGTTTCACAAACTTATTGGAACCTCCGTAGGGTTGTCTGTTTTGGTTTGGTTTTCTTTCATGCAGCTTGAAGGGAAAATTTAGACATTTTCGCACTGGCAACTGTGAGCTCCAAAACTTTAAGACCAAATCACCCTTGGTCCCAGGGTGCACTGCAGAAGGGCTGTGACATCCCACTGCTCGGTGTGAAGGTGACCAACCAACCGTGCTGGCAAGAGCACCATGGGTAGAGAGGAGACAGAGATCAGCCTGTGCCCACAGGTGTTGCCCTCAGCTGCAGTACCCGTATGGATTTGGAAAGGCAGGTTGTTTTACCTCTCTTTGCCATGTTTTGTGTTGCTGATGCAAAGTCACGCAGAGACAGGGGGAGAGATGAACGAGAGAGGTGATGTTGTGGCTGCAGCAGGCAGGGAGGGATTCAGCTCAGGGGAACGTGCTTAATGTAACAACAAGGACTGGAGTGCTTTGCATTAAGGCAGGGTCTAATCCATTACTTAACAAACATGTTGTTTCTCACTTTGCAGTCTTCCTCATGTTTCTGCTTCTTTCTTTGCCTTTTTTTCTCTATTGTGAGTTATTTATCTTTAGGTGTTTTATCTTTAAGGGCCCCTGTAAGTAGACATTAAGTAGCAGTAGAATCTGTAGGCATCTATGACGTGGTGCCTGATGAGCCACCACTAGCGCTCAGTAAAGACATCTACCTTGTCATGTTCATTGAAGGCTCGTATCCTGATCCAAAAGATTCTACTGATCTCTTTTTTTCTCCTTGGATTTACCGTTCCAGGCTGTGAGATCACAGGACAGCCTGATATTTGTTATAATTTCCAAATGTGGAGAGAGTACCTCCCTCCCCCTTTTGCTACTCACATATGTGTAATTAATTTCTGTGCACAGCTTCCCATTCTGATCTCCAACCTTTTTTAAAAACACCCGTTCTCCTCCACCTTCTCCACTCCTTATGTGTAGTTTCAGCATGCTTTGGTCTATTTTTGTGTAAAAACACTCAAAAACAGCACCAGAAATTATGAAACCACTTAAGCCTTCAGATAAAAAAAAATCCAGAACTGTTTATATTAACAAATGGTACCTATTTAAACAGTTTTTGCAACTATTGCTTCCTCTGATAGCAAGTTTAATTTTAAAAAATTTGAATTTAATTCCAAAAGGATAAATAGGACAGCAGATATTTACAGAAGAATTGGATTGTTATTATGAAAAGAGCATTTTCTCCACAGCCTTCCAAATGGGATCTAAACAACATCTTACAAAAGACTAAAACACAATCTATCAGTCCAGAACAGAAAAAAATATAACCCCAAGCATTCTTGTAATAACAAAACATTACTGATAAACAGAGTAAAGACTGCAGGCCCATTTTTCTACCCTCTATTTCTGCTCTAGTCTCTTAAGCTCTTTCTGCAGGACAATGAGATTCAGTGTTATGAGATGAGTAACTAAATTCTGCATAATATTCTTTTAAATGCATTAATTAAGAAAATATATGTGTGCTTGGCTTGTAGAAAAGAATCTTAGTCCCTAAGAAGCATAGAAGAAAGGTGAAAGCGTGGGATGATGAGCAAGCTGTCCAGCCCAGAGCTTTCATGCTGCAACCCGGTCCCTGCAGCCTCCCTTTGAAACAGCAGAAAATACTTCAGCGTGTGGCAGGAGGCAAGCAGCCATGTGGATGTTTGCATATTTTGATGGACATGATGACAGCCTTGGCAAATGATGGGAGCTTTACCCTGAGTCCTGCTGAGAAATAGCAGTAATGAAGGAATACAGAATTCAGACGCTACATGAATTCATTTCTCATCTTCTTCAGAAACAATTAATGCAACTAAGGACAAGCCTGTCTTCCTGGTTAGGTAAAATTGGAAGGAGACAAAAAGTCATCACAACTTCTAAACCAATGGGGTGCAAAAGCAGTTTGCATCTTTTCATGGCTACAGCAGACTGCTATGATTTATTGATGGATTCCACCCCCACTATTTCAACGTTAAATTCAGTTTGCTGCTTGTTTTCCTTCTCTAGAAACTGAAGCATCAGACTGATTAAAATATGAGAAAATATACAAGAGGTGTTTTATTTAGGCAGCTTTTCTATTGGGAGAGAAATAAATGGAAAAGAAAAACAGTAAAAAATCTGACAATTTATCATCACACAAGTATGACCGTGATGATAAATAAAAGTAGTTAGACAGAAATTAAAATACCCTTTTATCCCTGGTGATTTTGACCACTTGCAAAGTCTGTAGGCACTCATAAAGTGTGGCCTTGCCATTAACCCAATATGCCTTTGACAGGGAGAGGAGTGTCTTCATTGTAAAGGCATTTGACCATCTTACAGTCAGGGCTGATCCTTGTTGTACCTCATGACATCATTCCAAATGTTTTAGTGATTACCAACTGTTTTGCCGGGCAGTAAAGGAAGCTGATCAAAGCTCAGCTCCAGAGACATGTTGATGATATATATTTTTTGTAGAGCTTCCCCCTAACCAAGCCCTGCATTCTCCTCCAGAATCAACACGGGCGTATGCACCACGGGTCTGCAAAGGGAAATGGCTTTGGATTATTTTTTTTCCAAGGAAGCAGCTTGCTTTGAAAGTATCTTTGTCCTAAGCACTACAAGAACTAAGCGCTAAGTGTTGCATCATGATACCCTGCTTCTGCGGGAAGAGTCTTCACAGAGGGAAAGAAGGGCCTTGGCATTCTGTGCATTCCTTGTTTGCAGTCAGGTCAGTTTGGAAAGATAAAGTGCAATCTGCTGCTTGCTATCCATCATGAAAAATGAAGCCTGATAACTTCGGAGCAATGTTTAGCTTGTCATTCTTGGACCATTACACTGAGTCAGGAGTGCTAGAAAAAGGGATTTATTTCCTTCTTTCTCTCTTACTGTAATAAGTCTCAGATTAATAATGCTGCAGGCTTCAAAGTCTGTTTTGTTCATAGTGGCTGGCTGGGGAACAGGCGAAAACAAAGATCAGATTTGCAATGATCTGGGCATTAAATCCCTTCAAAAAGTGTCTTTTGGCACCATGGTGAAGAGCTATTAATGACATTCCTGGATGATGGCAGAAAAATAACAAGTTTTTATAAATGGCTATAACATCTTGGATTAGCTACCTGACAAATAGGTGTTTTCAGTTAATATAGGGCCCAGATCTTCCTGCTAAGGCCTTCTTCCATTGCTGCTTTATAGGAGCATAAAAGGGAATCAGGACCCAGTTTAAATGGGAATGAGACTTTTGGGATGCAGCCACCTGTGTGACAAACAGGGCAATGGGAATCAATCATGCCCAGAAATGAATGGGAACCAGCAGCTGCAACATTTGATTGCATCTGCAACTACAGCACATTAAAAAAAAAAACAAAAAACAAAAAACAAGCGAAAACCCCCCAAACAACCAAAAAGCCCACAAGAAGTTAAAAACTCTAAAGAAAAAAATAGTAGGTGAAGTTGGGGACTCTGGCTGGCTCAGAGTAAAAAATATCTCTCTCGTGTGAGTATCCGAAGTATATGAGCAGACTGCTGTGTTAACCTCACCACTTGCTAATGGCTGGCCATCCTGGAAGAGGCCCCCTGGCTGCTTTTCCCAGATAAATCAGGCATAATTTTAAAAATCATCCTGGAGGTTTCATTTTCAAGCTTGCTTGAGTTCTTTTAACTTTTGGGGCATCATTCCTTGTGTCTAAATATAGGAAAGTGTGTCGCAATGTCAAGAATCTTTTGCTGAAGCTTTTCCTGTGACTCACACATGTGCTGTTTAGGTTACTACATTCATTGCAAGTGCCTGCAGAAATGGCAGCAAGAGTTGCTCAAACCAACTCAGACTTTTCAGCTTTGCAGAACATCATCCAGCGTGTTGCTGGTGTGTTAGATGCTGACTCTGGGAGGCATCACTCCCTGCTCACAGGGCAGTGAACACTCGTAGTAGGAATGCTGGCAGTTTTCTGACTAGGCAGATATTGAGAACAAGCAAGAGAATTGGGTAGGGAACAAGCTGTCTCAGAATTTAAATCTTTCCTTTTACATTTTGCAGCACCCAGAGGGTTTAAAGCCCTCAGGGATAAGCAAAAAAAGAAGAGGGAGTAATATCATGCTGCTCCTTCCTTTTTTTTTTTAAATTCCCAAGTGATGCTGGCCAGATAGACCCACCACCAGAAACCTTTTCATTAGAGGAAAAACTGATTTTTGAATGCAATCTGTGTGCATGCAGTGAAACAATTTATTGCAAAAAAGCAAGTTCATGCACATGTGGCCCAATGAAGCAATTTTTTTAGCAGAGGACACATAGCAGACCAGAGTAGTCACGGGAATTAGGACACAGTTCAGAGGGGAAGTTCTGGTATTGCCCATAGCTGAGTGACAGCAATTGGGAGGAGCACCATAAGGTCACAGAGTGGTCAGTTTTCTAAAGAGGGACATGCCAGAAGCACAAAGCCAGGCAAGTCTTACTGACTGCACCCTTAAAAGATTCTCTGCTGCAGGAATTCTTAGTGGGGGGTAAGAAATTTCTTGCCTCATCTTACTGGAAGAGGTGGGAAGCAAGGACGTTTGTGGGAGTAAAATGCACTGCCTTGATCTGATCATTCCCTAAAGTCACTTGTGGGTCCTGTCTAATCCTTTTCTCTGGCAATGTTGCTGTCCATCTGTGTTTATCTCTACTCAGAGTGTCCCATCGGCTTTTAAATTTGTGGATGTGCTCCAGATTCAGTGATGAATTTGGACTTTATGATATTTATATCTCCACCCTTCCTTGACTGTTGCACAAGATTACATGCTGGAATTTTTAACCCCACGTTTTAAAAGAGTTGTCATTGATTTAGGGGAGGAAAAGAAAAAGAGAGCTTTCTTGTCTTTAATCAATGTAGAGAGGAATAAAGTTCAGGAGGTGGTTAACTTTTAACTGTGTTCAAAAGAGCTTGAACCTCATCAGACTGTGAAGTATGATGGGATGAAGACATGTTCCCATGAAAGTAAGTTGTTGCAACTGGGAAAAGAAGTGAGGAACAAACCCCAAAGGAATACGATCCTGAATCGGGGGAAGCAAATCTTCGACCCATTCCCAGCAAATACAAGCACTGCAGCTGATCTGCTGATTGTACAGTAGGTAGCAGAAGAGAAGAGAAAGTGAGTGGAGGTGGTGTTTTCCAGATGGAGTATGTCCCATGTGCCAGGACAGCCTCTCCTCTGACCCCAGCTGCCCTGGAAGGGGACAAGCAGTCCCAAGCAATCTGTGCTTCTGCCAGCTGTGACTGCCCCAGGGCCCTTGGCAGCTTCCCTGGGGTACAGGTGTAGTGGGGCTGCCCAAAAAGACTCTATATCTCCTTTCTCCTTGCAGCTCCCACTGCACCCTCTGTGCTCCTGGTCCTTTGGTGGTGTCCCTCACCCCTGCAGTAGCAGCTGCACATCCTTCCCCCTACCACCCACTCCAGGGCTGCCAGCCTCGTCCTCCTCCTCAGGCAGTCAGGGGAATGAGCTTTTACTCCTGCAGGAACATTAATCATTCCTTGCACTGAAGATAGATTTAAGGGATGAAACCATGACTAGCAGTTCTGACTGAATGTTTTCATTCTTAGGCTGTCACAGACCTCTATTTTTAGTCAGCTGGAACAGTGGCAGGATTATTAGCATCAGTAATTTCTGGTGTTTGTGATGAATTTTCAGAATCTTACCCAAAAGGAAGAATTTCCAAATATTTTATTTCACCTATTAAAATAATTTAGTGAAGTTGAACTTTCATTTTTAACTTTTATTATGTTAAATTGCCAAAGCCAAGAAAAACACCAGCAACTTTTGTTTGGTTGCTTTTTTTTGTTGTTCTTACAGTAGCATATTGCAAGAATCAGACTGATCAACAGCAAAGAACAGGACTTTTTTTTTAAGAGTAGTGAGCAAGCTGCACAACAGTTGGCATCTTTAAAGAGACTGAGTATACTTCATCTATTAATGAAATTAATGATGTTTAGAGCTTATCAGTACTTTTGAGGATCAGACCTTGTATCTCTCTGCTTTAGTTTCCTTTAAGTTAATTGCACTTTGATTAAACTCTGGGGTTTCTTGAACCTGACTACATCCTAGAAGCATTACAGGAATTCATCTGGGACTCAAAACACCTGATTGCTTTTCTCTGCACAGGGGGTGACAAGGAACAAAACAAGCAGCTGCACATGGCATCAGCTTTCCTACACGAGGTTGTTGTGATTACTCACCTTTGTGCAGTACATGCTGTTTTACAAATGGTAATAAGCACTCTGCAAGAAATAGATTTTTGTTGTTGCCTATGAAGGCAGAAAGAGAAAAATGGCTATATAAGTAAGAATTAAAGATACTGAATTATTGCATCCAGACAATGAGAATTCAGGTCTCTATCCTCAAACATATTATTTAGTTGGATCTAATTCTTAGATCCAGCTGGATGAGACTGTCTTTCTTCTATAAAGCTCCACATTAATTTAAACTCTGGTATAATCATACTATTTTTTTAACATTTGAAGGTCTGGCTCAGTGAATAGTTGGTTGAAAACTCCCATTGAATCCTAAGAAATCTTGAACAGATGGTAAGATTTGCAGTGGGAAAATGATGACTAATTGTCATCCATATCAGGTAATCTGTTACTTACTAGAAAAGTAACATAATTAAAAGGAAAAAGCACAAGCCAGCACGAGTGTGAACACGTGGACATGAGTCTGCACTTGATATCGGAGTGTTTGTATCTTCCCCATCATTCTTCATATGACTTCCAAAGCAGAATAATTATACTTAGTGAACTAGGCACAAGGAAAATGTGATGCAAAACACAACAAGCAAGTATTTTAAGTTAAAACGGCTTTTGCTTGATGTCTTGTTTTGCTCTCAGTATGGCAAAGTGTTCAAGAAGGCAGCTGTCAGTAAGAAAATCCTTGCTGATAAAAGGGACTGGTTTTCCTCTGACTGATGTGTATTTCAATGCCATTAAAATTCTTTCTCACTTTTTACTTTTTTGGCTATCTGATTTTTTTAATATATTTTTATTTTTTAAGATATTTTACCATGCTAGAATCTCTGCAATTCACTCATTGCAGCTGCAAAGACACAATGTGATGGTTGTGTGCACTTCTCTGTGGCCGGTTGCAGGTGCACAGGCTTTCTCCAGTAACTTGTAAGCAAGGACATATTTATTACAAAGCAAGACTGAGTTATTCAAGGAACTCCAGTAAAAACATTAGTGACTAGGTCAAAACCACTTGAAAAGGTCTGTGATTATGAGTAGATGCCTTCTCTGCAACCACAACTTCAAGAACAGTTTTGACATAACTTGTGCCATGTGGCAGCATTTACTACAGGCAGAAGGTATTGGAGGCATCCTACTATTTCAGGGAATAACATTCTTGAAAGTAAATCCAGAAGTTCCTTCCGAAGACTCCCCTTCCCACCCCACTGATTTGGGGGGTTAATTCTCATCACACACTTTGCACTGACACCCCACACTGTTGCTTTCAATTAGACCGGCAGCCAGCGCTTTGCTTCGACTGCATTTCTGCAAAGTGCTGTGCTGGGAATGGCAGAAGTAAAAACCCAGGAAATCTGGAGAAGGAGACAGGCTATTAAATAATGTGGGCTAATGTCAAAATTATTTTCTATGGCTGCCCTTCCTTCTTTGAGAGAAATATAAAGTAGCAGCAGTAAAATTCAAAGAATCAGCAGCAACACATAGGTGCCTGCCAGCAACATGACTATTTGACATCTATACATCAGGTGCTTAAAATACCACAAGAGACAATGCAGAAAACAATGTAGAGGGCTCGCTGTTAATCTGGACTGTGGCTTCTTCACAGTTCACTGGCACTGAAAGGAGCAGCAGAAATGCCGAGGAAAATGTTGTCCACTAGACTCACAGCTTCTGTTTTACAGCCCAGGATTTATGGGTTGCAAAACAGGCACAAAATTTCTAGCAGCAATTCAAATCACTTAGAAGTCGTTACAACATCCGTACCAAAAATAATATGGGCTGGTCTGCTTGGAATTTAGTTAAGCGAAATAGAGTTTTCATTCCAAAAGCACAGATTTTTAACAGTGGTTTCAGAAGTCTTTCATCAGGCAGGTCCACCCCACAAAGCAGGGCACAGAGCCCTGGGGAACCTCTGAAACTCTGATCTGTCTCCATAGAGCAACATAGGGACACATGAGGGTACTGGCTCCTGTCCCAGCTTCAATATAGATGGCTTTGACTGGGGCTGCACCCTTATTTGAAGCAAGGCCAGTTAGTAATTATATAGCATTCAGCTCTGGAAATAGGTGTCTCAGGGCTCTTTGCCTCAATACTCCCTGCTGGGTATAGACATGTCTTAAATCATAGCACAGCACTGAAAAGGCACTGACTCTTGTGTTGTTTTTTTAAAGTTACCTTTGAAATCGTGATGGGTGTGCGTATGTGTATCCTTCAGTTTATTTAATTTTCCATTGAAATATATTGCTTGAGGTCCTTCATCTTATCACGTCGTCCCTGTCCAAGGGATGAGTCATCAAGGCTTCCTGTCTGGGAAGCAAATGGAGCTCTCCTGATTCACAGGCACCCTGATGTTGCAGGTAGGCACAGAGGCGGGTGAGCCATCGCAATAGCAAATCCAAGGAGGAGCAAGGCCACCCAGGCAGGAGAGGAGAAGCAGGGCATTCTGCTCCCAGTTCCCTCTTTTCAAGGTTAGAGAAGGGACCGGCTCATTTTGTTGCAAATCAGCCTCATATAAAGCACGACCCAGTTTCAACTTTTGCTCTGAGCCTCTGCACTCTTCCCTTCTCTGTAGTTGTTTCCCCATTTTTATTTTTATTTCATTTTCTGATTTCCCCAGGCCATCAGCACACCCACCTCAAAAGGAGGTCTGTGGGCTGGCTGAGAGCAGCAGTGCTCACTGCCAGCACTGTGGTGAGCTGTGCTGCGGGGCTGGGGAGGGTCCTGCCTCAGCCCCCAAAGGCTGGGAGCTGGCTCAGCTCTTGACATCTGTTCCTTTTCCGCAGTAATCACTGGGAGTGGCCTTTGGATGTCAGGTCCCCTGTTGCTGCTTGCAGTTTTGCAGTGTTCCCACACATAGAAGCTGAGGTATCTGATTATTTTAAGGGCATTCACACATGCAGTTCCTCCATTGTCTTTTCTACTGTGAACTTTTAGTCTAAGAGAATAATCTGTCTAAAATTGCTCTCAGCTTTTTACCAGTGGAGCTGAAAATACTCATTGTATAATTGACTGAAAGATGCTATATTTTCTGCCATTGTATTTTGCTTTCCTTGGTAGAATGGCAAAATTATCTTGGTTCTAGTGTCACAGTTACTGCTGACACAACACTGGCTTTGCTCCAATGATTTTTACTTATTTAATCCCATGCCAATTGTTTTGGGATTCTCTTCAGTCAACAGATTTTTGACACTGAATTTCTGGTCATTTCTACATAGTTTACTAGTGAGTGTTCTTCACTAGCTGCTTTTGAAATTACTGTTTCTATTGTTGAAGCTGTTTAGATGGGAGTTTTCTCCTTCCCAGCCAGGGTTCTCCCTTAGCTCAGCGATACAGGGAACTCCTAATCCCGTGTCTCTGACATCACAGTCCATTGCCATGGCAATGTCTGAGAGCTGTGCAGCCAACAGCCTGGTTTTCTGCAGGAACTATGTATGTGAGAGGATGAAATCAGAGGGAGCATTAACGCTCATGGGCTGTGCACTCATACAAATGTATGCAAAAAAAAAAAGAACCGTGGAATAATGCAAAAGCCGGAAACCCAGAAGTTATTTGGGTTTTGTGTTTAAGGCGTGGGCTTGAAGCAGAGGAAAATTCTACTTTGTGTGTATCCTAAATTCCTAGATCTTGGTCTTGTGCTGGACCTGGGTAGCATGACTTCATCCAGCCAGCATACTGCCAGTCCCTTCTATTCATGGATATTAAGCTGGTGGTTGGCTTGGTTTGAGGTTGTTGTTGTTCATGACTTTTCCATGCTTTTCCCAAATTTAGATAGTTGAAAGGCAAGAGAACAAGGCTCAGAACAAGGCTCCTTGTCTTTTCTCCTCTTTATGATCTGTGGCCTTAATTTTCTAGCAAACTGAAGAAATCCTCGGCCTCTGGAATTATTTGTTCAAATTATATTGCACTTTTCCTTTCTTTGAGCTTTTTTCAGGTTCCCACTGAATTGAAAATATTCAGCAATGTACTCTGATTTTTAAGATAATTTATTTTACGCTGCACTTAAGTGTTCTCCTCTGAAAAGCACTGTCATCTAAGGAAGAATGCTTGTGCTGAAACCTGCCCTGTTAGAACAGAATTTCCTTTGTTAAACTGCATTGATTTAATTGACTGTGCTTAAATGAAACGTATTGCAATTAGTCACATCTCATCCATAGTTAATTTATAGAAGGAAAGTCTTTAGTCATATGTCATTCGGACATACATTATGATAGTGGAGCTGATTATGTATTACAGTTTCCTGATTCACAATCTTTGAAAAAATTTTACTCCATTGTCGCACTTATGAAGAAGTCTTTCCCTGTGGGAAGCTAAGGAAAAGGGCAAGAATACACACTCTATACTTGTGACTGTTATCATGACCAATGTGATCCTATTTGACATCGGTATTTGGGTGAATCTCCTGAAAATGGAGGGTTGGAGTACATGACCTGATGTAAGACAGCTGCATAAAATATGCCTGGACCTGGCAAAACTAATTTCTCCTTAAATAAAAGGCCAACCTGCAAAATGTGCTTTCATCTGGTAGAGCAGCCTACTCTGCTGCATGAAGTAAATGCACAACTTCCTTGATGACAACATTTTGTTTAAGCTGGTGAATTACTCTCTGCTTTGCCAATTTATGACACTATTTCCCTCTGGGCATCCCTTTAGGCTTATCTGCTTCTGCCAAGATATGTGAATGGAATCATCTGGTAGTACTTGAGCTGCACATCTCACCCCAATAACTGGCCGATGGTCAAGCTGACTCAGCTGCTGCTGTGTGTTATACCCCTAAGCTTGTTACATTTACTTAATTAATTCATTCCTGCTTTCAGACTTTGGAAGCTGATAAGGGAAGGTTGCCCTTAGCTCAGTTCCTATTTCTTAACTTAAACATTTGATTAAACGTAATAATAAAATTACATTAGTCCTTTGAACTCATATCTACCCATGATTCAGTGGATTAGAAGAAGTTAATCCAATCTTTTAAGGAGGTTTTTGAAGTTTTGAGGGTATCTTTTATCACAGGGACACACATTCTTGTATTAGCCCCTTTTCTTTGTCATTTTCTGAAGGTCACCTCTAGCTTTGCAAGGCTGGAGGGAATGGCTGCAGCCACCTCATCTGCCAGCTGCCTGTCTCGGGCCCTTGAGCTGAGCTTGCCCATGGGTTCCCACACTGGAGGGGCTCATTCTGCCTTTCTTTTTAATGAGTCCTCCAACAAAGCCCCTGCAAAATAGCTGTGCTGTGGAAGACAAATATATCATGTGCTTCTGGCTTATGTGCTCTTTCCCTTCAGTGGACTGACAACCGTCAATAAGCCCTGTACCTCAGTCCAGTCCACGGATGCCACCGAGGTCATATTGTGTTGCCTAAGCACAAAAGGTTGGATATCCCTAAATTCCTCAGATGCCTGATGAATTAACACAGACAATTGACAAAAGAGAGACCTTTCCCTCCTCCCACCAAAAGTCACTTCAAATCTGCACCTGGTCTAATCTTTTCTACTTGAACTAATTGCTATTTGCAGTGGCATATGGCAAAAGGCTCCTTTGCCCAATTGTGATATTTCAGGCTACAAAGACATTTCGTATTACTTGTTCATTTTGGAGACTGCCTACACATCGCAATGATTTTCCTTTGCAGGAGCTGTGGTTCTCAAAAAAAAAAAATAAAAGAGAACAAATATCAAGTGACTCTGAGAAAGCAAGGGAATTTTCATATTTAAAGCTTCCTGAGAGAAGGACCAGAGAACATCACACTTTGCTCGTCTTCTTGAATAATTCATATGTACTTGCACAAAAATCTGAAGGAGTTTCTAGTCTATGTGGGCGCTGTGTAAAAGTGGAAACTTGATTTATTTTTAAGTAGACTTGTCAAATTGAATTTCCTTTTGATACACGCGGTATGGGATGTTGTTAATATTTTACCAATAAGCTTTGAGAATACAGTTGATGGCTGTCATGGCCACAAGGCATCAATGCTATCAGCCTCTCGGAAGCCTGGTGTAGCATAAGATGTTAATCTGGAAAATTATGCAGAAGAGGGAAGTAAAATTTCCAAATATGTTCCTACAGTGGCTTATTATGCTTATGAATGCTTACAAAAGCATTCAATCTTGCCATGAAGATACCAGGTAACAAAGAATTTATCTTTATAATACCCTAAAAAGTGCAGTTTGTGGCTGTTGTCAAACAGAATGTACCATGCTTTCCTTACCCTAACATTCACCTGCTTTTTTTAGAGAAGCAGATTTCTGTCCTTGTTCATCAACTTGGAGATACCAGGTCTTAGCAAGGCCCATCCAAGTCCCTCCAGATGGTATTTGGCCCTGCACCTCTCATCTCCTGGACAGAGGCTCTAATCTGCATTTGAGCTGGAACAATCACAGTGTCCTTTGTGGATACATGCCAGTGTGGGACATAAAAGTTCCACTTTGTGTCGAGAAATTCAGGGTTTAGTGGATTAGAGGCAACTTCTCCTCCTCTCTAACGTAGCTTTGGTGTTTTTTCAGGAACTGACTTGGGTGGGGGATTGGAAATCCCTCTTCTCCTCATCCACTGGAGCTATAACACCATGGGGAGATAGCCTCCTCCTGTGCCCAGCCAGTGTTGAAATAGTTAAGTAAAATAAGACAGGTCTGAGAAGAGGGGCTGGCAGAGCCTTGCATACAATGGTTGTATGGTGGGAATGTTCACCCAGGGAGATGGACAGCATGCACAATATCCCCAATCAATTGAGGCATCTCTTGGAGTTGGTGATTATGGTTTCCTCAGTGCAGAGCTCTTTGCTTTTCCTCTGTATATGTGTCTATCTACCCCAGGGAGAAAACGTCAATTTGTGAGAAGCAAGTTTGCACGGTGAGTTATGCTGCTGAGTAATACGCTCTGCCACTGGCTCACCCAAGAGAGGCAGTGGCATGAAGGACACAACAAACCATGCCATAAACCCTTTTTCTGTGTTATGTGGTCTAAAAAGCCTCTTTCAAGTCAAGTTTCTCTGACACACACAACCAAATCTTGCTCTTCATCCTCAGTGCATGTCTCTCCTGCATGGAATACTGGACACCCATCTCATGGCATCCCATCAGATCTCCCTTCTTTTTACTGATCTCTACATCTCTCATCTACCTCAAGTAAGTTTAGCCTGGTCAACTCTCTGAGGCCTTTTTATACTGAGATAAGAAGGGAGAGAAGGGCAGAAAGTTTATCCCTCTAGCTTTGCCCTGGATTCCCTCCCAGGCAGGATGTCCCTCCCCTCTGCACATTGGAACAATTTGAGTTTAAAGGGCTGAAGTATCCCTTGTTGTGCAGCTAGTGTCAAGGCTGACATTACATACAGTACAGGGATTATCTCGATGTTTCCTATCAACTAATATGCCTTTTTGATGTAAAACAGATTAGTCTGATTTCATTTCCCACCTTCATTACAACGGCTGTCCAACCAGCACCACAGCACTCCTGCATGGCGTCAGAAATCCTTGCTGTAGTAATTACATACAGCAGTGACTGGATCGAATTTGCTATTCCTATGATTCACCTGTAACAATGATCTTTGCCAGCACTTTCTTTTTTAGTAGATAGATCATTTGAAGCATTACCTAGGCCATTTGACCCACAGAAAAAGAATATCTGTCATCGTTAAGTAACTATTAAAAGGAGAGGGCTGATAATATAAAGATTATAGATATATCTTTGTGGATTAGGGCTTAATAGAAAAAAGCTCACAGAATTCCTCATTTGTTCCATCCCCAGTCATGCAAGGCACTAAGCAAAACCGTATCTCGCGGAAATTGCTCTGCACAGGAAAACAGGGAGACAATTTTGAAAGCTTTGGCACACAGCTCAGTGCAGTGTCTGAAAGGGAACGGGATAGGCTTAGTGGGGCTAAAGAAGCAGCAGAAGAGCTCTGGCAAGCTCATGTCCACAAAGAGATGGGGAATTAACATGTTTTAGAGGTAGGTTTTTAAATCCCATTTGAGTATTGCTCCATGGGTGCTAGTTTTGTTCAATGCCTAATGGATCAAAAGGAAAAGTTTTTACTGACCTCACTAGGCCTTTAATGAGAGGTAGAACCATTGGATATCTTTGATGACTTTTTTCCCTGCCTGTAAACTGTATTTATTAATGGCAGCTTCTTCTGCTCTCTTTAGGGCTGGTGGTTTGTAAATATAAATGTGATTATTGAAGTAGGTTCGTATATAACTGTGAGCCCAGAGGCCCAAAGACTGATAAAGAAAAGACAGAAAAGGAGGCACTGTGAATCTTGCTACAAACCTGTTTTCTGAGTGATTTATGTATCCCATGACAGCTGTGGAAAGCTAAGACAATGTTAGAAACTCTGGTTTGATAAAGCGTTTGTATGAAGAATAGTTCTTACGGTGTTTCTAGAGGATTGTCATGGCTTAAAAATGCAGTGGCAGCCCAAGAAGTGGCTCTGAGTGCAAACATGAGAATCCCTCTGTTTATGACACCAGTGGCTGTGCATGAGGAACGAGGCCAAAAAGCATTCAAAATAGTCATTTGAATAACAGCAGGTTAGAAATGAGATCAGATTAGAGATAAGTAGGAAGTAAACACAGGGCAAAGAGTAAAAGCAGAGGAATTCAGAGGAGGCATCCAGCAAAAGAAACTTCATTTTAGCAGGATGTCACCTTTTGGTCTGAGGGTTATCTAAGGTGAATACAGCCACTATGCACTGTGGTTATAGGCATATAACTTTCTACAAACTATGAAACTAACTCTGTACATGTTTCTTTCTAAATCTATTTCACTAGAAAAGTATTGTTTTCTGGGTTTCTTTTAAAAAAGTAGGATTGAGGCCAGCAGTTTTATGTTGGAAGTTTAGTTTTGTGTCACCCAGTAGCTACATGCATCCTTCCATGCATCTTGGCTGTGTCAGACTGAAATAAGTAACAAACCAAGAGTACACAGCAGACACTGTGCAGGCAGACACCCAAAGGCCCTGGTCTCCAAAGCATCCACAGATGTGCTGGTATAGTCTTTCCTTCCAGCTCAGCAGCATTTCAAAATCACATGTTTCTGTCTGGTCAGTTCCCTTTGAGGTACCACTTTGGAATTCCTTTAAAATATCTCATTCAACATCAAGCTCCATGCAAAGACAAAAGATATTGCTTCTTGAAGGAAATAGTTTTTCACCAGGGGATTACATTACTGCTGTTATTACCTTTCCTCCCACAGCTCTTTCCCAACATCATATTTCTTGTAATGTTTTAAGGGGCCTGAAATGCTAGTTTCCACTTTGACATATTTGCAAAAAAAGTTGATGCTATAAATCTTTGTTCATGAATAATGAGTTCATGAGACCTAGAGAGGTACTCCTATGAAAACGTCAGATAAGATCAAGGAGGTCTAGGGGACCTGATTTTGGAACATTTTTCTTCCTCTTTTTAACACGGCTAAAACCAACAGAAGTTAAAATTTGACACAAACTGCAAGGAGTTAGTGTAAGGCATCAACTGGTAGTAAAAAAAAATCTTCTCTCTCTCTGGCAAAGAGCTGGTATATATAAATTGGGAGAAATCAACAGACAATTGAAACCAAACGTGTTGTACATAGTTTCCACTGGGTTTTTATGACTGAACTAGCAGCACAGCTGAGATCAGAAGTGAAAAAGCTTGAAAAACTGTTATCTGCCCTCACAGATTCTTTTTAAAAGACATTGTGTCACCATCACAATCTCCTATAGCATCTTTATGAAAGAATTGTTGATGGAGGTTGAAAATAATTACCTGGCAAAATATTACTGCAAAATAGTATCATTACACTCACTAAAAAAAAAGAGAACTGTATGTTCCACTAGAAAGTTCATGTTGTCTACTGAACATGTTAGCAAGACCCTTCATGGTCTGTGTTGTTTCCTTCCTCTTCTTCCTCTCAACAAGGAATTTACTTCAAACACAGATAACATGTGTGTCTATATGGCTTTAGCAGTGACCTATCTTTTCATGTAAATCAGCAGTGCTTTGAGTGAGATCATATAGTTACAGTTGGGTTTTTTTTACTCAAAAATAGTTATTCCTGGAAAAGCAGTTGGTAACCAATAATCAGTCATTCCTCTTTTTCAAACCAAAGAAGCTGAGAACTGCCATAAATCAGAGGCATCAGCTTTTATCTGAAATCGCCTCTACTCTGAAAAGCTGTGATACTTTATTCCAAATGTAGGCTTGTCACCCTAGAGATAAGATGAATTCAAGGATTTAAGACTTGCCAGAAAATATCATGTACCATATTTGAGATAAAGTTTTGCTTGCTTAAATCAGCAGTGCAAGCTGAAACTGAAAACCAGCATCTAACAAAGACTGGCCAAAGCAAAGAAAGGATTCACATTCTTTAAATGAAAATTATCTGTTTCTAACTAAGAAGAGTGTAGGTACTGAAGCTGTGTTTGTCCTCAGACCTCTTTAACAGCTATGGTTACTGTGTATTTTAGTGACTGAGACACATAAGTATTTGATTTTTTTGGGCATTTCTTTCCTCCTCTTTCTCCACCTTCAAAAATAAATGTTCGTATTTGTTTTATCTTAATTAATCCTTATCATATTAAAATCTATATTACCTTTTTCTCAGGAGAAAATGAAATCTAATCAGTTCTTTTTGATGATATATAAGGTGTTGTTTGAGATGGTTTTTTGGATGTAACAGTCCCTCTGTTCCTAGAAATTACTTTACTGCACCCAGATTTGAGCTAAGTATCCCCAAATCACAGATATACTTCTCTGTCCGATTACCCGTGAAAGAACAGCTAGAGTTTTCAGATGTGCCTTGGGAAATGAGACACTGCTGTAACTCTGACTCATGTTATTGAAGCCTATTCATGGCTAAGACATTTTTGAAAATGAGCTTTCTTTTGAAAATGATGCTTCCGAGGGAATTCAGTGCTCTGGAAAATGTTGCATCATATTGTCGTGAGGCACTCTGCCCCTCAAAGTTGAGAAGAAGCTTTAACACAACGTTCTCAAGGAGTATCTGGGAGAGAGGGAGACAGCAACATCTGTCCACCACAAGAAACCTCTTTGGTACCCCCAAAAGCCACTGTGTTCAGTGGGGATTGCCGCAAGCTGAGAAGAGGCGAGCTGCCCTTGCAGACACTGCCTGTGGCCACACGAATTGCTGATGAGGAGTGTGGTCACCACTTAGTTGCCTACATACAGAAGAAAACCAGGTCATCCTGAGGCCAGTCCCCTCTGTCCCGGGCTCTTGACACAGTATTTGGGGATTGCCCATCATCCCCAGCACCAGCTGCTTGGCCAGGGTTATGGAGAAGGGCTGAAAAGTGAGCATGCACACAAGGGGGGCTTCTGGGCTCACAGGGCTTGCTTGCTTGGTGTTACAGTTACAAGTTAATAGTATCAAAATTATTAACAACAATAACAAAAGAATTAAAATTTATATTTTTAGCTGTTGCCCATGCAGTGCCGTAGATACTATAGTACACAACAACAAGTATGATGAAGTCCCCACATCAGAACTAGGGCTCCCTTTTTAATCACAGTAAAGCCATTTTAACAACCTTTGGCATGCTCAGCAGCAATGCAAATACTCCAAGTGGTGCAATATGTGTTTAGGAGAGGGGAGAAAGAGCTTAAAATTCATTTAAATTGAAAAACAGCAGTCATGCATTTCTCTAAACGATTGTTTTCAGTACCATAAGCCACATCCTTTCAAATTTCCTCTGCTTGGCCACATCATTGGAATGAAGTGTCATACTTGGTTAAGTCACTTTGACATCATCCTGATGATGTGTCAAGCACAGGAAATTTGAAAGGACAGGGCTCAGTAAGGTCTTACTCTAACTTGCCTTCTTTTGACAATTCCTCTCTCCAACCCCACACCCTCCCTGCTCCTTTTTTCAAATTCAGTGTTTCTGGGTTTGGTTAACTCTTAAAATCCCTGTGGTGAGGCTATGTCAAAAGTGTGGAAACAGCACTCTGCAGGTCTCCCACCCTCTGTTCAAAGCCAGCATTTTCAAGGTGTCCAAATATTTATGACGATGGGTCATAAAATGCATCAGTTATATTGAATTTGTCAGAAAAAACTGCAAGTGAAGCTCAGCTGTGAAGATGTGTGTGGCTGCAGCTCTAGAGAGTAGGAATGGAAGAGCTCCTGCAGGCTGTGAGCCTTCAGCCCAGATACGTCAGGCAGCTGGTGGAAGTAGAGTTTACTGCATAAACTGATTCATAACAAGCTAGTGAGGTTTTTTCCTTCAAATACAGCTAGTGGGAAACTGCTCCAAAAATCTACATTTCTGTGTAGGAAGCAGTGTACACAGCTCTTGTGCCAGAACTGCCCATCAGCTCAAATAGCTCTGATTCTCTGATTTCCTCTCTACACCCATAGTGTACTCAGGGGAAACAATCCTACCCCTTCTCAAGCTTCACCTTGATGACCTAAGTGAGCCCTGTTACATTTGCTCAGGAAGTAGTCTCTCCACCCTTTTGAGAAACCCCTCACTTAATTATTTTCAGTTTCAGTGCTTCTTTCTTGATAATAGATGAGCAGGAAAGAAAAGAGTATTCCCTGTTTCTGAAGGTTCAGACTAGCCAGACAGATGGAGGCAGACCTGTCTTTGCTCCCTCTGTGCAAGGGCGTTGCTCTCAGTTCTCTTACACATGATCTCACTTCTAGTGCACCAGTCCCCAAGGTTATCTGTTTCTTTCTTTCCAATTCTTTTAATGCTTTCCCGTTTTATGTCATCAGTAAATATCTCTCATTTGCTACTTTTTCCGTGCCAAGGTCACTATTGAAACTATGAAGTGAATAGGTCCTAAGGTCAATCCATCAAACAATAGATTTCCTCCCACCTGATAATTTCCCTTTCAACAGAAGCTGTCGTGAGGTGCCCTTTAGGCAGTTCCCTGTTGACCTTATAGTTATACTAATTCTCAGCTTCTGCACATTATGCAACATTTTTCCGTATGGCTTCATATCAAATGTTTACCTGAAATTCAGATTAAATGCTGCATTTTGTCTGTCTATGAAAGTATTTTTATCATCTAAGAAATATACTTGCTTATTCTTGCATGATTCAGTTTTGTTAAAGCCATGCTCCATTTTATATTGATTTTTATTTCTCTCGACTTACACTTTCTTTCAAAATTCGTGCCTATATTTTGTATACTATTAAAGTCAGGTTAGTTGTCAGTGGGCTATTTCCATCTTTTCACAAGGATTGCATTAGCTATGCTCAACTCCAATGCACGATGCCAATCCAATGTAACCAATACAAGAATTAATACTCAATCCTCAGTTTCTTGTGCCAGGTCTCTCACAGTTACAAGAGAGAGATTGTCTGGTTCTGAGATTTCTGCTTCAACTTCAGCTCTGTGTATTTTCAGCTTGAGGCGCTCACTTCCATTACCCACCATACTCTATTTCACTGTTTTTATTAAAAACAAGGCAGAGTTTTGAAACTTTACCTGAATTACCACTGATTTCTCTACCATCTTCACCCCAGTGGGGCTTTACTTTTTCTTCAATATTATACATATAGTTAAACTGCTTTTTGCTTGTTGTCTCAAGTTTTTTTCCCAAGGTGTAATTCAGATTGAATTTCACAGATTCTTACTTTACCTATGTGTTTCCTGACATCTGATGTAGCTAATTTTTCTGATAATTCAATTTTCCATCCTGAGAAGACTTTTTAAAAAACTTGAATATGCTCTTCAAGGTGAGTATTTACCACTTTCTGTCCAGAGTGCTTCCTCACAAGTTTACAAAGATTTTTCCTTTGCTTATGATACAGAGTCCAGATAGGCTTCATCCCTTTGACTTTGAGTAATTCCATGTTTCCTCTGCACTCAGGTCCTTGATTTCTTTTGGATAGCTCACTAATTAGGTACCTTCATTTCTGAGCCTTTATCCATTTGAAATCTAAAACCTTAATTACAAACCTGCCTTTGTTTACAGCTAAATTGTATTTAAACTGAATCAACCCACTATCCACTTGAAACAAGTTTTTATTTCTTATCACTTATAAAAACAAAGTGTAATTAAGGGTGCTCTCTTGTTCAATGAACTTTATCTTAGTTGATAAAGAAAAATGTCTGCTGTCATACTCAGGAAAACCTGGGCCTTATCCTTAATATTAATATTTATTTTTCATCCTATATTTTGGCATAGCATAACAGACTGTACATGTACTCCAAATGGTTTTATCCATGCTTTGTGATTGCTTACTACTTTATGGTCTCTAACAGTACAGCATATAATATTACTCCATCTCAGGTTTGTTTAAGAACACATTTTTTCCTCACAAGCACTTCAATATCCCTGTTCTCTCATCCTTGACAAAGCATCTTAGATTTTTGGTGAAAGGTGATTTAAGATCCTCCGCTACATATTCTGTTTTCCTTTTTTTCAGGGACAACCTGGACATTTGAGTTATCCCTTAATTTTCACTGGTCTAGTAAGTGGGCTAGAAGCTGTCCTTTCTCTAACAGTGCCATCACTCGTGTGATTGCTTTCAGTGTGAACTTCCCAATTTTCCTCCTTTCCATTCTTTCCTTCAGAGGCTGGGGAAGGTTGCTGACCATCTTTTTATTTTTATAACCACGGTCTTTAGGCCTGGGCGCTCAGAAACAATGGGCCTGTAACACATAGAGCATTTCGTCCTTGTTGTCAGCACTCCTCAGCTCAGCTCTGTGGCCAGCTCAGGGTTTCAAACAAGTGACTCTTCATCCTGCACTGATACACTGCTGATGTGTTCTGCTCCAGACTGGCAGTCACTGACTGTGTATAATCCCGTCCTTCTGGGTTTATATCCATGTACCAGCTGGCTTTTCTTCAATGGTTGACTGCAGCTACCACCAGCTCAGCAGAGTACCCAAAACAGCCCCGAGTCAAGGACCTTTCCAGAGACAACCAAGTGGAAGATACCGCCTACACCACCTTCAATGCAAGAGATGGACAGTGGGCCAAAAGATCCCTTTATTTTTCTGCTGTTTTCTACTATTTATGCCACTAGTTATCCTCAAATTTCACCAGTGTGTGAGGTCAGTCAAGACCAGTGTTTTCAGAGCTGAATAGAGATTTTGCAGACTCTAGTTATGAGTAAGAGATACCTCTAGTGTAGCTTCCCTCTCTTTCTCTAATTATTTCTAATTACATTGTTAAATAATTTTGATAAGCAGGCTATATTCAGCCCCTATATTCAAAGTGCCCTCCGCCTGAACCCTTCAAACCTGGCACAGAAATTTCTAGTAAAGTTTACAATACAAATGGTTTATGGAAATAAAGTGGCACTAGGAATGTTTTGACTAACTGTGCCAGTTCAAACCCACATAAGTCATACAATGAATTGTTATGGTTTGAAAAGAGCTGTTTGCATTTTATTTTTTTAAAGCGTTAATTAAATGATATATAAAGCTACTAACATCTTAGGTCAGGGAGAGTGCCAAAATGGACATTATAAAAACGTTCACTTTGGTATTAATTCTGTGTTTATGGGGCGTCTCATGTCTCTAAAACCTCCCTAGACCGCTATTAATCATAACATATCAAGTACATTCATCACATATTTTTCCTGTCATACACCAAAGAATGTCTTATTAATTAAAGGGGTGAAAATTTGGAAAGGCTCCTTTTCTCCCCTATTGTTTTGCAGAAGAGGAAATGATAAAGTTCAAACAGTAAATCTGCTCCTTTCCAGAAAAATGTTCTTACTGGGGAAGCAGACTTTTGTCACATTAAAAGCAAAACAGTTTTGCAAGATTTGGCCTGAATCTGGCTTGGGTTGCTTGCTCATCTAGTTCTTCTGAACTCAATTCACTGCAAAAGCAGGATTTGGCCTTTTAGCACTTGTGCTGCAAAATCCATGACTATTATTAAAGGCATTTTAATTAAACCCAGCATTAAAACTACATTTTTCTTTCAAACCATCTATAACCATTAATTAGCAGCAAGGGGTTTTTCAAACCTCAAAAGAAATTGTTTGGGTGATATGCTATACATGGTTTATAGATTTAAAATCCCTGGGGTTTTGTTTTCTGGGAAGAGAAGACAAATCTCCGTCTCAAAGTTAAATGGGTTGAGTTTTCTGTTCATTCCCTACTGGACAGTTGTCCACATCTCAAAAGCTGAATGTAGCCTTAATTCATGACAGCTGTTTTCTTTACAATAGAATTGAATTTTATATAGCTCCATTCATATTTGAGGTGTCCCAAAGCATTTAACAATAAGGAGTCATTGCCAGCTTTCGTGGCCACTACAGCACGTCAGAGTTTTGCTTGAGGAAGGTCCCTGGGATTTGGGTCTTTAGCTGTGGGTGATGCTCTGGGCGTGGAGACCACCAGAGTAGATGTTTTGCACTCAGCAGCCCCTTTCCCAGCCATAGGAGGCAATACTGACAGGACCCTGGGGTTAGGTTCATACCAATTCAGAAAGTACAGCAAAATCCCCTTTCCTTTAATATCTCTGAGCAATGACACCCTTGGCTAGTTCTACAAGCATCACTCTGCTAAATTTCTGTGCTTTGTATGCTTTTTGTCCAAAATGTGAGCCAACAACATTCGGCCTTGGATCTGCTGCAAAGGCTGTCTTGCATTAGTCTGATTGCATCAGATCTTTAGAGCAGAGCAGGCTGAGCAGAACAGGGCAGGTAGGATCCTTCCACCCTGAACAGTGGTGATGCCATCATACCACAGGGAAATCCTAGGTTAGTCACTGCCTGCTTATCAGAGTCCGTCCATGAGTATCTGCTAAACATATCTGGCTCTCTAAGATGAAGCATCCATCTTAATCTTGTCAATAGATAACAACCTGAAAGTTGCTGTTCTACATCTCACATGCCTCATTTTAAGCGCTGCCTTAAAATGGGAACAGCAGAAATATGTATGTAAGTCTTGAGTTGTGAAGACAAAATAACTCAGACCTACAGGTATGAGAAAGAAATTTCTCTTAGATGAATATTTACTTCTAATTAGGAAATAGTTCTGTGGTCACACAAGGGAGTATTCCACAACAGAAACACCTGAGAACACAGGTAATGAATTGCTTCTGAGCTCACCACCAGGCCCTTGCTATTGCAGACAGTCACACCATAAATCAGCTGTACAAATAAGGGAGACAATGAATACTTTAGAAAGAATAAACCAACCTATCTGTCATCTACATTCACACAGCTTTCTAAGACAGGGGATTGCCCAAAACCAGCTTTGGTTGCTGTCAGCTTATTCAAATCAAAATGATAAAATTGAATTAGTCTAGAAAGATGTTTTCCTATGAAAATGTCACTAATGAGTTTTGCCTTTGAAATAATGAGCTTTTCTAGAAACTCAGAGTGGAGTAGGGCAAACTCTTTTAAGATAAATACATAAAGTACAGATTCACAAATTACATCAGAGGGTTTCAAACTAATAAACAAGTTATACCAAGCTGTGCTCTGGAGTAGCATAAATGCAGGGGATCTAAATTCCTCCCTGCTGTGATTCTGTGAAATCAGTGAAGTTGCACTAGGGCTTTGTAATATTGGTTTTTATTACATAGGAATAGTCTTATCTTCTTCAGAGGCCACAGATGGATTTGAGCTATCATGAAAAAAGTAATTTTCAAGAATGGACGTCCAAAGAGAGCTTTCTGCAAAAGACCTGAAGAGAAGCTTGCATCACCATTGCATGTTCAAAATAAATCAACATGATAAGGAGCATGATTAAGGGTAAGTGCAGACCTCATGGTGCCAAAAAAGATTTGGAGACCGAAGCCACATGTGAACATGAGATCATGAGAAGGAGGGAAGAAGAAAAGGAACGTACCATGAACAGACACCAAGTAGTTTCATGACTGGAAGAATCATAATCTTATTGCCTGACCTCCAACACAGCACACTGCAAGAATACAGCAGGTAAAAGTAGAAGTGAGAATGAGCTGGGATAAAAAGAAGAGGAAAGCATGAAGCTGCTCTGAGTAAATAGGGTAAGAAGGAAGAAAGGTCTCAGCAAAGGCACATGCTAGAGCACCTTCCAAATACACATATTGCCCAAGGCTGATACTCTTTTCCAAAAACCTTTTTCCCATTTCCTGTGTTAAGCTGAAGGGTGCAAAATGCACTTTTAATCTCAAAAGGAGCCACTTTTGCTTCCAGGAACAGAGTAGTCCAAGCTTGGCTCAAAGACTGCAAATTCTTTTTACTTGTCCTGTTGTAGGTAGTTTTTAGTAGGTGATGACATTCATCTGTTGTAGCAAAGGATAAGTAAGATTGTCCATTCCTATTTTTCTCACAGGAAGAAATCCAGATGTGCATTCTTAGTATTATCTTTACCCTTATTCTGAAAAATTCCCATTCACCTCAAAAGCTGGCTCAGCTGACTCAGGGTAAGGATCCAGGTTGTGTCTTAACAGCAGTTTAATGCTGCGAACAAGCAAATGAATGGGGAGATAGATGGAAGGGAGCTGTCATTTATTGCAAGGCTCTGTTCTCCTTTGCAGTTTCCTACTCACTTTAATCATAGACTGGCTCTTTAGGACTCATGTTTTTGGTCTCTTTGGGAGGGGTTTGTCACACTAACTGAAGTATGGTCATCCCAGGCTGTTTAAAATCCCTCTGTAGAAAGATATGTCCATCTGTGGAGGGTGAGTCACCTCATTCCCCTGGAGAGAACTGGGATACAATGCTCTCTGGGGGTACTTATTCTTCTCTACTGCTTATAAGGGAAACTCGGGTAATTCTTAGATATACAAAGCTGGACAAGATTAATCCCATACTTTGTAAGCAGATACATTAATACAATCAAGTGAAAAAAAAATTGCAGCTATGCTATTCCTACATTTCTGCACAATAATGAAGCTCACAGCCAAGCACCTAGTTTGTTAAGTATCCATTAAAAATGACAGTTCACTACAACTTCTGTTGTTGTGGAAATAGGTAGCCGTCTTTTCATGTTGTTTGGGGCCTTATCCATGTACATGAAGCTTTCTAGTTTCCTCAGAGTTGCTCACAGGCTTTAAGGCATTGAAGGACCATAGGGCAGTGACCTCCATGGGCCACTGAATGTGGAAATACTCAGTCCTACAGCTTCATGTCCTCTTAAGCTAAGATCATAACCTTATTAATTAAGATTAATCTTAAATCCCTGGAGGAAATGGCAAAGGGCAAAGCAGCAGAAGTCTCCCTGTTTGCATTTGGCTCTGCCCATGCGCTGCACACTGGCCCCTCAATTCCTTGGCATCTAGGTCATAAATAAGCCTGTCCTTAATTTGAAGTCCCACTGAAACTAGCTGGCAGGGATTTCCCCAAGCATCTGCTACTGAGTGCTCTCATGGGCACTGCAGAGGATGGCTTGGACTTCTGGTCTGACTCAGTATCAATGCTCTTTCTCTCTGCTTTGGATGAATTTTGTTGATTTAGATCTTAAGGGTGTATATCATGATTTACCTGCAGCCAGTGAGAGACATGTTCTCCTTTTACAGTGTGTAATTAAAGTAATTCTTCTAGCATAAAGCTAAGGTTCTGGATTAAACCCAAGTGGCAGCCAGCATCATGTGATGTAACCTAATTATCTTACTGCCAGCTGTGCTTTGCTAAGCATCTGGCCTTTGGTCTTTCAGGTTGAAGCTCCAAGTTAATTACAAATACCATCAGGACTGAGATGTAGCCTAATTGCACTTACCTCCTAAACATTGTTTAATCGGTTTGGAAACACTAATCTACACACCATAAAGTTTATTGGTCATGTTAGTTGGCTAAATCTGTCATTGGAAAGATGGAGGGAACTGGCTAATGTAACTAGACAATAGAATTTAAAAATCCAACGGCCAGATAATCCTGTTGTTGATGTCACAAAGTTCTAGTCTATCCTTTTCCTTTTAAAAATACCTTTTCAATTAAGATTTGTTTACAATTAAGGCTGATTACTGTAAGGCTGATTATTTTCAGTGCTGCAGAGAAAGGTTTTTCTCTCTCCCTCTCTTCTTCCACTGAAGTGTGGCAGAGGCAACACGAAATGCATTTGTGGATTCAGAAATGTTTATAGTAGGCAGAGCCTTCAGATTAGCATGACACATGGAATTTGTGAGCTGTTAGATTCGATTTCAAAGCATTAGGCTAGGATTTCACATTTTGTTTTTATAAAATGCAAATAGACTGCAGTTGCTTTGTTATTAAGATGGATTTGAAATGCTAGTCAGGGAGCAGATATGGAACTCATATCCCTTACACAAGTCTTGCTTCCTGGAATGGATTTTTTTTCTTTTTTCTTTTTTCTTTAGAACTTCTCCCAGATGCTAAGTAAACTGCTACTGTGAGACAGGCCAACTAAAAAGCCATTCCCAAAAAGGAAAAAAGAGGTAAGGAATGAATGAACTCAGAACGAGGGCACAGAAGTTATTTTCCAAGAACTTGCATGAAGGAAGAAAAATCCAGCACACCCTGGCCACAGAGCAGTCACTGGTGTATGCAGAATTCCTCTGCATTAGAGCTTACGGCAAATGAGATGCCCTGCCTGGCAGCAGAGATCCTTCTCACTCCTGGTGATCACACCATGACTCCTAGAGCTACATGCAGGAGTCATTGCTGGTGTAGGTAAAGAAATAGAATTGCAGTGTCCATGGCACAGGGAAGCCAGGGTGCTCCAAAGCACGGTGCCAGCATTATTGACTACCCTGAACACGATGGCATTCCTCAGGCTAGGAGGAAAGAACCTAATGGTAAAATGACACCTGAAGGTCTCCCCAAGGCCAGGTTAGCTGTATCCTGAGAGCAGGCATCCCCAGGGAGGCACTGCAGGAAGGCACTCTCTGGAAGACAGGCAGTCCCACGGGTGAGCACGCACAACAGCTCCCTATCCTGCCACACACATCCGAAGAGATTTGCAGAAGTCTGCCACAAGCAAATGACAGACTGTCAATCAAGGACAAGGGGTGGGGAGGTCCTAGCTTGGGTTGGGGTGCTCCTCGATTCAGCCAGAAGAAGATGGTGGAGTGGCCTTTACAGTTACTTTGTGCTGTCATCGTATTTCCAGCCATCAAACTGCAAGCAACACCTCAAATGTAATTTAAGACTTCAAATTAGCTTCTAACTGAAATCTCTGAGGCAAAAAAAATCTCAATCTGACAAATAATTACATAACCCAGTTTTCTAACCAAAAAAGACTAACATCTTCTATAAAGAGCTTTTCCACAGCTGAAACTTGTAGTCCTGGTTTTAGTCAAATATTATGGGAATGCATGCACACATTTGTGGATTGCCAGGAATTTCAGATGCTTTCAGCATCCCATGTTACCCATTGTAATACATGATAAACAGGAAAGGTAGAACAATCAATTGAATTTCTTGATAATTGTGCCTGTACATAAAACAGCTAACACTTTTTTTTTTTTTTTTAAATCCTCCCTGCATATTTCAGACATCGTGTTGGCTAAAAAAGGCTGAAACAGCCAGTAAGGCTTGCTGGTGCATGCTGACATGCTTGCAGTGGGTTAGGAAGGAAGCATGACTGAGCGTTTCTATGGAGATTAGAAAGAACGGGCCTTGTTTCCTTGGCACAGCCTTAATTAGCAAATGCTTAAAGTTAGGATGATCTGTTGTTTCTACAAGGACATTTTGTTCCAGCAGAGGTTGTGTTTTCCTCCGTTTGCTCAGTCTATGAGAAGCTGAGAGGGCAAAGGAATCCAGAGTAAACAAGAGCTTTGTGTCTTTCACATCCTCAACACCTGCCGAGAGGTACCACACTGCAACGAGACCTGGAGTCTGAGAATGCTGCTTTGTCACAGCAGAATCGGGAGAGATTACCCCAGAACAGAACACATCCTTTCTAAATCAAAAGTGTGATTTCTCAAAATAGAAATTAGGTTTTCAGGATGTATTTCTTTGGCCCTCCCCTGAAATTACCAAAAGGAGAGGGAAAGGATAAATGAAATAGAGTCTGATGCATCTATGTATTTATAATTACCTCTGGAAAGGTGCATAGATCTACATGCAGATACAGCCTGTAAAATTAGGAGCATAACCCTGTAATTTATTTCACTTGCAACGTCAAGCAACACTTTGTTATTCATTCTCAACTGTTAGTCTTGTTAGCATGAACTGTGGTGGGCTGGAGCAAGTGATCTGAGGGAAGGAGTGTCCTTTGAAACCTTGATGCAAATTCCCTGAGCCTCATGGAATGGAGACAGCATGTCCTTAAACCTGAAAAATTCTGCTTCCCACTTCAGCTGTGGTTTATTAAACCACTTTCTGATGGTGGGTCAGGATGGAATTGGTTATGTTGGAATGAGACCCGTTTTCAGACAAAACTTTTATTTTCTCCATTTTCCCTTTCACAGCAGATTTACATCCCCAGCCTTTAGGTTGATAAAATCATTTCTGCCTTTTTGCTTGTACTTATAAGGAGGCACTTTCTCAAAATTCAGGTCCTAACTACTTTTTATAGCTCCAAATGCAATACAGATTCTACTCCTGAGCACTGAAGTAATATTTTAGCAGAGTGGGGCAAAATTCCAGTACTCAAGTGAATTGGTGAGATGTATGTGTAGATCCAAGCTGTTTGTATGCTCTCTTTGAAGTGTGCTGAGACCAAGCCAGCCTCTCCTAGCTGTCCTGTCATTTCTCTTACACTTTATACCCAAGCTGAGGTATGGAAAATATTGATCTTAAAAGTCTATAATGGCTCTCATTGTTACTTCAAAAGTCCTACCTTTCCAAAGTCTTCATGTTCAGCCAAGCTTGAAAGATATAGATGTCTTAAAGAAAAAAATTATCCTATCCTTTCCTTCCACTTCTTGGCTGCATTTTCTAACCGCTTTTCAGGGAAATATAGTATTTCAAATATCTCACAGAAAAAATATGACTCCTCCCAGACTCCTGAGGCCGCTCTCACAGGTTGTCTGTGGATGCTACTGCTCCTCGAAAGGAGCTGAGCAGTGGGACAACGCTGACTGACCCAGCATGAAGAAGTATCAGTTAAGTCTCTGTTGCCTTTATAGGGGTGGTTTTGGACTTCATGGCAGACCACTCAGAAAATGGAGCAAGTAAACTTGTCTAGCCACATCCTTTGGCACTGACAGTGATCAAGGGACAAGAATATTTTCGGCTTCAGTCTCTCAGCCTAGCTTGTATTCCTGTACTGCTTTTGCTGTCTTCTAATGGATAGAAGTCTATGAAGTTCTGCACAGGCAGGATCTGGATCTCTGCCCATGTCCCATTCTCAATATCCTTTAGCCAGGGCATCAGTGCTCTGTTGTGATCTAACAGTTGCTGGCCCTGGAATGCAAGGAACTTCCTGTCGTTTTTTATGGGACTCTGAGGAGAAGCCCTGCTGCAGAATGATAACATTAAAGTGGGATTCCCCGGGGACATTGCAGTCACAGGCGCCAAGCAAATGACCCACCACACTCCTACTTCTGCGATAAAATACTTTACCTGTGAACTTTGCAGACTGCTTTAATATTTCCTCTTTCATCTCCCCCTGCTTTTTTTAAAGCTATGTGGTTTACCTTCACAGGACATCTGTGGGTGGTGGGTGGCCTATAAAGGGCAGGAGAAAATACCTAAGGATTACAGGACTCAATTCCACTGCTAGCACGGATTTCATCAGCTGCAGAGCCAAAGCAGCAAAGCTATAAGACCTTGCTCTCTTAACAGTGTTCAGGCATAGGTGGGATCTGCTGCAACTTTATGTGATTCATATTTACTTTTGAGAGGTGCACAGGACCATTGCCTCCTGGTCTTGTGTCTAACAGACATAAACCCATACAGAAGAAGAGGAGGTTTATTCACATTCTCTGCCCTGAGGTGCAGAGGATTTTATCCTGGCTGTATGCTGGGCCATAGCTGGGAGGAGGTGGTGAAGGGGAAATCTTGCCATTTGACATGTGGCAGAGGATGTGTGCAGCACTGATTCACGGGCATTTTCCATTTTCTCTTTCTCATACAGCACTTCTGCTTTTCTTTTCTTTGTTGCAGGTATGAGACCTTAACAGCATTTCTGCAAATACAACTGTTATGTGTATTGAATGCCAAATTCAAAGAAACAAGGCAGAAGGCTTTGGTAGACTGCATTGGTATTAGTATGACATTAAAGACATGTAGCTCCAGTATTGCATAAATATGTGCAATATATTTAATAAAGGAGCTCAGGGCAAAGGCTTGAATGCAGCATCTCAGCCTGTGGTGTAGTGTGAGCTGGATTATGTCTTGCAGGAAACTGTCCTTCACTGAACATGTTGCTATAGGCTGCTAAGCATGTTTTCACCCAAAACAAAGGCAGCTGAGGAATTTGAACATTGTGGGAAGACTGGCTTTTTCTGGGTATTATTTTGGGAAAGAAATATGTGTGGATAGATGAGAGGCAGTTCAGGTGGGGAAGGAAGGAGAGAGCATGTGGGAAACAGGCAGTGATGCAGAGCTGCAGCACAGCCAAGTTGCGTGGATGCCTGTCCTGGGAGAAGCCCAAAAGGCTGGAGAGCTGGCTGGGAAAGATCTGCTGCTGTGAGAAGAAAAGTTGCCTCCAGTGGTTTGTGTCCTACTGTGTTTATGAGAGCAGACTCTATATTGTTCTACATAAAAAGAGTTGCATCAAAAATGCTGGTCTTTGCTATTAATATCTTTACTTGGGAAAAAACTTGAGGGCCTGAATTTTGTGCAGCTGGAATGGTGTGGGATTCTGTTTAATTTAATATGGCATGTTTTCTCCTTTTCCCTGTCAGTCCTTCATTGTGGTTCCTGTTTTCTCTACTTCTTGGGAAAGGCAATAGGTCTCAGGGTGGGCACACCATCACACTGAGGAATCCTCTTCTCTGTAGCACAAAAAGTGGAGTCCTGTCTGAGAGCAAAGATTGGTCCTGCCATGGGGCTCAGCCCTTTTGTGCTAAGAGCTGGTCTTGACACCTACAGAGGAGGCTGAGCTTCAGATACTTAACTCTCATCCACCCAAATCGGTGTAAGAAGTCTACCTGACGAGCTGTGCTACTGCTGGATTCCTTTGTCTCAGATAAATTATGTTCAGAGGGGAGATGTCAAAACGAAGTTTACTCACAAGGCTTATGAGCAAGGATCACCCTGCTGCTCATAATGTCAATCTCTTAGATGAAGCATACTTAGACTGGAAAAGTAATTTATATAGGAATATCCCTCCTACCTCTCTGAGTTCTAAAAATGTTCTGGGAGGTGTCACACTTTCTGCTGAGATGTTTAAAGCAAACTTAGTAGCTAGAGAGGTCACCTACTAATGGGGATGCCACCTCACTGGGCTTCTCTAATTCCAACCAGCAGTCAATTTGTTGCCATCCTGCTGAGTCTCTAGCTGCAACTGGCAGGAAAAATAAAACAGCAGCCACTGAGATTCAAAGAGCTGCGTGGGATTTGGACTGTGCATTTAGACAGTGTTTATTTTAAAAAGCTATTATCTACCAGCTGTTCATAAACTATGTTATGCCATGCAAGGGCCTTTGTACTGTGTAATTGTCCCGGCTCTCTCTAAATGCAAATTCCACTGGTTTGAATTAGCTGCCAGCTCATAGTGATTATGGTCGTCATTCATTTCGAACGACTCAAATCAGATTTGGAAGCAGTGACATCACCCATGTACAAGTAGTGTCTGCACAGTAGGGGCACATTGTCCTCAGCCTAGGCCAAACCTGTCTTCTGTTTTCCTTCAGTGTCTTACAAGGCATAGAGCTTATGCTGGAAAGACTTTCCCTCTTCCACTGTGAGTAACATGTATTGCAGTTAGTGTTATTTGGGGCCTGAATTGCCATTCTAAAACCTGTGACCTTGTGCACACACACCAAAGTAGGCTTGGTGTTTAACCTTGCACATTTACAGAGAGCGTGCATCGAATCTGTTATGTCTGTGGACATCTCCTTCTTAACATCTGGGACACATTAGTAATGTGTCTTCTGGCTCTCCAGTAAACAGGAACCATATGAAGGTTCAGTGTTGATGCTCCCTCAAACCTGCCTAATACCAGCCCTGACGTTAAGGTGGGAGAACTACCAACAAACAATGGAAATAAATAAAATATTGATATAACTTGCATATAGAAGATCTCTAAGTTCATTCAAAGAGCAATAGGCATAGCTGATTTTTTGGTAAGATGCTGTGTAATGGTTGGAAAATTGGTAGAAATTTGCAAGAAATTTTGGCAAACCTTCCTAGAATTTTGATTTAACTTTATTAGCACGTAGATGGGAAAGTTTTCTTATTACTATTCTGCTTCTTAGTATGTTGGCTGTGTTCTGACAATTTGGATGTTAAAAAACTCAGCAAGATCAGGAAAAGGCCTGTTCTGAAAAACATGCTTCCTCATCATGCAGCAACACAAGCCATTGTTGCAGGATCGATGGCATCTATTTCCAGTACAGCAAAAGGATGTGTTAGAATATCTCACACCCTGCAGAAATGTAACCCATAAAGAAAAGCTGTCTTCTGGAAGGTCAGCATAGTAAGGAAAACTTCTGGTAATGGGTGAGAAGTTCAGAGTGAACTGAGTCCAGTCATAAAAACAGTAGGCAGGAAGAAAACAGGGAATACTAATGGATGCTAATGCAACAGTGCAGGCAATGGATTTGGAAGGACAAAAGCTATCTTAAAAGGCTTTAGCAGTATATATTTAACACTCACCACTACACAGAGACACTTGAACCTCTTTTCTAAAAGCTTCCTTATTTGAAAAGTGCAGTTGAAAAAATTTTAACACCTTTCCAGGAGTGAAGTGAAAATATGGTATCTTTATCTAAGTGTCCAAAGAGTAGAGCCTTTCCACATGTGTGTATATTAATGTTGAAGGTCCTGCTGAACAAAATTATGTTAGTCCGTGTCTGCAAAGCAAAAATCAAAATAAGGACCAAGTTTTTCCTTCTACTGATGTGACCGAGTCAAGTTTAGCTTGAGTATTTCTGGAGAAAAGCTTCCCAATGTCAAAGGAACAAAAAAGCTGGATGTCCAGCTTCTGTTCTTGTTTGTCTTGCCACAATCTACTCACATAATTACAGAGGCTCATTTCTCATTTGTGCAATGAGTTTGTACAGAGCAAAATGAAAGCAACAGAGGTTTGAAGTTCCAGCTGTGAATTTTCTCTTTTCTTGGCTTTTCTCTATTCCTGGCTTCTATCAGAGCCAGGAATACATATTCCTCTGCTTTTTGTGATTTACGAGAGTGATATTCACCTTCCACAGAAGGCCTCACCTAAGTCTGTTTACGAGTCTGGGTTTACTCAGGTAATTCAAACAAGGGAAGTCTTGTTTTCCATCCAGAGCCATTCTCCCAGGAAGCAGAAGCAAAGCCACCCGACCAGGATAAGTCAGCCCTCACAAGTGCTCTTATCAGTGAAATGTTGTCATACAGCATCAACCGGAGAATATTCAGCCATACAGCACTGTAATAAAAAATGTATTTGGCACTTCCCAGTCTATTTACCATTTTATTGGATACCACACTCTTCTGAGTGACGACTGCAAATTCCAGGGGACAATTCAGCCCACTCTCTCTTCAAGACTGGAATTTTAATGGGTCCGACAAGAAACGGCCATCTTTCATCAGATACTGTGGTGTCTATTTTAGCTTTTTGCCTCTTCTGTGGCAACCTTGTACACACGCAGGCCTGGGGTATCAACTGATGACAGTCAGTGCTTTCAGAAGCCTCACCAAGGTACTTGAACCATCCATTACGCGAGGCAGTGTGAGATAAATTTATCAGAAATATTTGCACAGGCCTTCAGCAAAGGAAATGGTGTTCTCGGTGTATTTTCTGCAGGCTTGGTTGGGAGCACAAACAGGGTCAAATGATGGAAAGATTTGCTTTGCAAGAAGAGGTCATTCCCTCATTCAGGTTTGCTTGAAGTTTCATCAGTGCAAAATCAGTCTACTGTGAACTTGGTGCCTCTCCATGGACATAGATGTGGTCATGAAAGGAGTGAAAATCTCAGCTGTGTTTAACTTTGCTTTACTTGCTACATTTCTTTTCTCTCTGCTTCCTAGAGTTTAACCCCAAAAAGGTTAATGCAGTTGCCTAAGCTGACATTCCACTTGCAGCCCAGTTCAGGACATTGAGACAGAAAGAACAATGTGTACAGATCTCTATTTTTACAAACATCAGTCATTTGATCGAAGGTTATACTATTTGTAACTTCTCAGATTTCCAGCCCAAGAGTTGAACTGTCGCATATCAATGTGTGTTTTCTTCTTCCATAAACATATGTTCACCATAGTCTACTTTGGAAATTAGTTTTCTCTTCCTCTTTAAAGAAGAAAGAAATACTGTAATGGGCAAATCCAGGATGTGCTGATGGATCTGTCATGACTTTTCTTCAATGAATCTACCAGTGCTTCCCAAGATAATTGGCTACAGCTATAACAGTCAGATGTGATTGTCACTTAGACATCCATTGCTTTGAAGCAAGTGCTTACCTTTGATCAAAAAATACGTATATACTCACGATTTTTGTGTCACAATTTGTATGTCTGAATCTGGAAGAAAGGTGGAGCCAGTCTCCATGGCAGGTAAGTTGTTTGTTGGGAAAAGCCTTCTCCCAAACTGCTGGTAGGAATTGATCTTGTGTTTTTTGGGGGATGGTATCCTATGGCACTGGAGTTCTTTCTCTGCACATAAATTCAAACCTGCTCAGAATACTAAATTGGCCCTTTTTAAAAATGCCACTGTGCTGAAACAAATACAAAGCTTCCCTCAGCCCCAGTGGGATTTTCTTGATGTCTACAAGTTTACTCATGGCCAAGATGTAGGATGTGAAGACGGGAGTCAGCTGGGGTCTGGACAGATGTTCTCAGAGGTTGGGTGCTTTGCCTCTGGGAGCGTCTACTGGTCTGTCATTAGGCCTTTCAAAGATTATGGTGGTTACATCATTCTGGGACACTTCTACAGAGTTGCATAGTGGGAGCTCTGGCAGGGTCGAAGTGCCTGGTTTGGTTGAGCGGCGTCTCTCCAGCACTGCTGAGAGCCTTCCATGACCACCACAGGTTGGAAGAGCCCCCACTGACCCTGACCAGAACCTGATCCCTGAAAAGTGTGCACTCACAGCCCCAGCAGCCAGGGATTTGGGTCTCCTTAGTGTTATTAATAATAGTAGTGCTAAATCCTCAGAAAAATTCTAGAGAGCAGAACTGGAGGTTGGACACCTTATTTCTATTGACTTTTAATTGCAATACTTGTCATAGCTGCTCCTTTGGAGAGTTCAGCTCATAAAAACTAGAATTTCCCAATGACCCTAAGCAAATGCAGAACTTGTGCAAAGACGTACATTTCTGTGGTCCCCTGGAAATCCCCTGTTTGTTTTGCTAACAATTTTTGTGATAATTTATGTTTTTCAAACACCGGCATAGAATTCTTAAGAAAAACACAATCTGCTTGATTTTCCAGGTGGATTTAAGCATTGAGTATGCGAGCCATGAACTCTGGAGAACACTCCCCGAAGGTCAGCAGCATTGGGTCAGGATCTGCGGAGCTCCCTGTGAGATGTGGGATGCACCTCAGGTTAATGACTTGCAATTGCACGCAGCCTTCCCTAAAGCTGCACGTGTAGTTAATGTGTATCAGAACTCAGCAAGACTATTCAAATTGCCTCAATTTCCCAATGATTTATGATGTAGGTTTCTGACATCGTTGGTTATTTATCTGTCCTCCTAGTGTTGCGAGCCAAAGCAAAGAGGGGAGAACAGATGCAGTAAAATTATGTTTAAGCAAAGGGTCAGATGTTTTCAGAGACAGTACACAATGGATAGAAGGGTAGTGAAGGACTTGGAAGTCAAAAACCAAGAAGAGACATCAGTCCAGTCCAGAGTCAAAGAAA
The DNA here is from genome assembly GCA_013397845.1 of Melanocharis versteri. Taxonomy (NCBI): domain Eukaryota; kingdom Metazoa; phylum Chordata; class Aves; order Passeriformes; family Melanocharitidae; genus Melanocharis; species Melanocharis versteri. The sequence goes on from VZTG01007653.1 coordinate 96,404, forward strand.
GTGAAAGGGCCTTTCCTCGTTCTTTTTCTAGAAAGGATAATTTCCTGACTTTGGAAGATGGATTCTGTTCATTTAAGTAGTTTTCCAGAGTGTATTTTATATTGCAGACTGGAAGTTTTTTATGATATGCCACTTACAACTTTTCATAACCCTAAAAAGTTAGGCTTTTTAGTAGGAGAAAACCCACTTCAGACGCAGCACTTACAATAAATGGGCCAAATTCTGTTCTCAGTTACAGCTATGCAACCCTCATCCTTAGTGCACGAAATATTTGAGCTTAGTAGAGGTTGTGGATTAAAGACTCGAGGTTCCAAAATGCACCCTCAGATGCATGTGTGTGGCTAGGACTGAAACCAGTGGGACTCCCATGTGTACATCCAGGGTAGACTTTGGCTTGTGATTTTTATTGTTTGTGCTATTGGATAAAATTGATTCCAGCGTTACATTTCTCAGTCAGAGTTATTTCTACATCATCATGCATCAAAATGTTGGCTCTGATCTCTTCTTCTTGATGGTAGCTTTGAGGAGTATTTGTTTTCTGATTAGTTTGGGCCCAGCATTAATCATTCTCAGGCTTCCTCTAACCTTTTTTTTTTATTATTTTACTGATGGCAGATTTAACTGTTGGCTCACCTTTATTTCCAAAACAGATGAGTTCTATTAGTCTCTAATATTAGCCAGATCCAACTAGTTGATAAAGTTAAACCTATGTGGGCCAGATGCTCAGCTGTGAACTGCAGCCCTGTTGATTTGGGTACCCTGTCTGGGAGAGTTTGACAGGGTGCCCGGGCAGGAGCAGAGCCCCAGCTCACATGTGCAAACATGTAGAGCTGAAGGTCTGGTTCCTTGGCTCCTTTGGGTGCTCTGAATCAACAAAGAGACCTATGAAATTCACTGCTTTGTAACCAGAAGGAAGATGACCTTTCAGGGGATATGTTTTAATAGTTGGAGAGGTGATTTTCATAGAATTGTTAGGGTTGAAAGGGACCTTTAAAAGTCATCTTGTCCAACTCTATCCTGCAGTGAGCAGGGACATCTTCAACTAGATCAGGTTTCTCAGAACCCTGTATTTCTTTATGCTGGTAGAAGAATGATTCTGAACAAGACAGTAAAATCTTTGACAAGGAGCTGGGAGCTGTTCTTGAATCAGTAGCTTATATCTCCTAATATTTTTTATCTTTGAAACTTGTGTCAGTCTCTAATCTAAAAGCCAGGTACCAGATTCACAAACACAGGTAATTTTGTGAAGGGTGTTTCTGCTTTCTTGTTTTATTTTTACTTCTTCTGCTTTTTCTTCTGTTAGGGAATGAGAGCAGCAGTTTGTGCATGGCTTTAAGTCCGCAGGAAGCATTCAGCAGTGCCATTTGCAAGGATTGTGTAAAGGTTCATAAAAGAAAGGGGAAATGGGTGCCAAGAAGAATTTTGTGTTGCCACCAGGAGGCCTTATGGAGGTCCTGCAGAGAGAATGAAATATCTGAATATTTAGGAACATCTTCTCTAGCAGCTTCAAAAGCAGCAAAAGGAGTGCTACCTCTTTCAGTGCTTCTTTATGTCAGTAGCTGCTACAGGTGCAGCCTACTTCTGAGCATTCATTTGTACACTTTGAAGTAGGACAGACAGACAGGAATGCTTTTACAGTAGACATGATGCTGATTCAAACTAATTAAGCTGGATTTAAGAACTCCCAGTTCTCAAGTAATTATTAATTACAGGATCACAGGAAGATTCAAGTTGGAGAGGACTTCAGGAGGTCTCTGAGCAGGAACCTCCTGCACAAAGCAGGGTAAACTACTGTCTGGGTATTTGGAAAAAGTAAAGTAAAGATGACTGAAAATACTACCTATCAAATTTTAGTTTTAAACATTAGTGTGACTTCTTTCAGAGCTCATATAGCCTTTAAGAGAAAGCCTAGAACTCAATCTAATGAATTTATTTGAATTTCCATGCCTAGAAGTTGTTTTTTAGAACAACTTGCAGCAGAATTGCATGCCTTTCACCAGGTGTGAATTCAGCATCAGGCCCTCAGTGCAGTACAACAGCATTCCTTGGCTGAGAGCTGACAGGACAGACAACAGGCCTCAAATTGAACAGCAGCATGGCCTTGGTTCTTATATCTTTTATGCACTTCCTACCCTCACTCAAGAAGCCCGAGGGAAGGCAGAAGGACATATTTGTCCTGGAGTGCTGAATCCGCACATTGCCAAGGCAGTGACAGGTTCTGCAGCCATACTCAGCAGTAATTTTTCTATCTGTAGATTTTCCTTGATGTTTATTGGTAGCAAAAATATTTGTGATGTGGAGATTAAGTCCTGCAGAATTAATCACAAGGACATCTGCAGAGAATGGTTTCTTTCAAAGTGGTTTTGTCTGTAGTGCACATAACAACTTCCATTTTTCCTGAGAAAGACAATCAGCTCTTTTCATTTCCCCAGTTTATTATGGGTTCTTTGCTCTGTGCCTTGGTCTGTTTGTGTAAAGTCTTATGGGTCTTTGTCCATGGCTTCTCAACTGAGCTATGAGATCAGATCATAGACTTCTGGGGAGAACAAAAAGTGCTTTACATGGAAGAGCCCTATGTTGGATTGTTTTCCTTGTGAACGTGGTAGTAATGTGCTTCACAACTGAGCTTGGTACTTGTGTGCCAAAATGCTGTCAGCCATGTAGAGATCTACTATAATATGAAAAAAAGACCTAGAGAAAAAAGATCGAGTTTTTTGGAATATTTGGGCTGGTGGGACTTTTGAATTGGGGATACAAACTTGGCCACAAAATTATCAAAAACTGCAGCCTTAGCTCAAAATTTTACCTTGTCAACAGGTATTATTAAGCTCTCTTTCAAATGGCCCTGCTTGCCTGTGACACCACTTATTGTTAAAGAAGGATTGTGGCAAGAACAGGAACCAATCTGTGAGACATGTCAGGAGCAGCAGCTACCAGCATATCTACACTGTGCTGGCCAGAGGCTCAGGGTAACATCACAGTGCACACCAGAGCTGTCCTTGCACTAGCTCTCCTGTTATGCCTAATTATTTGTTTAGGATACCTGCTGACTACATACAGAATGTTTATAATGCTTGTGAGGGTTTTATCTATAAATATAAAACCCAGAGAGTGTTGGTCTTTTTAAATTTTATCATGTGGATGCTGTGAGACTGAGTTGTTTCCAACCTGAGATGCTTCTAGAGCCCAGTATTCCAAGCATTGTAGTTGCCGCTGTACTTGAATGGCCAGCTTGGACATTTTAATATATCCTTCTCCACAAGCAGATCAATGAAAAAGAGTTTCACATACCTTCATTTATCTCAAAAGATTTCATCTAAAAACACAGTTGAGCAATATCTTAATGTTTATGTGCTCTAAAATCTACCAAAAAATATAAAAAATAATGCAGGCTAATAATTACATGCAAGAGCCATGCATGAAGTTATTCTCAAAAAACATGCATTAGCTGAGCAAAAATGACCTTGTCATTCAGTTAGGGTTTAGCTTGGTGCCAGCATTACTCAGGCAATGGTAGATCATATGGACCTTGATTGTATCTTAGAGAATTAGGTTGCCCAAAGATTATCCTTATCCTCTGTCAATAGGGAATGAGAGCTCAGGGCTGTATAAATAGTGCAAAGGGAGTGCTGCACTGGACAGTGTAACTTGGAAATAAGCCTTGGAAATAAGTTGTGCACACATGGATAACCAGGCCTTTTTGAAATCCCATGGATGTGCATTGCTGTTCTTTCTCTGCATGTCCTGCACTGTCACTGGTAGGCAGATGGAGAGAGGAATGAGTAACCAGTAGCACACACCATGTGTGTGAGCAGACTTTCCTGCTGCAGTGTAATTCTGTCACTGTCGGCCTCCTTTCAGTCCTCTTCAGAAGAATTCCAGAAAATCAGATGGATTTTAAGCCAGTGGACTGATTACACAGCCGCCAAGTCATAAGGGTAAAGCACTCCATAACTATCCTCAAGAATCCATTACAGCCCAGCTGAAACATGATCTACCACTGATTAGAGGCGATTAAAAGAGGGAGGGAGAGGTTTTTGAGTTTTAATGCACTGAATTAAAGAGATCAATAAATGAAGCGGAGCGATCTGAGAATCAGCCTGTCCTTGCAAATGTTTTAGTTCAGCTTCACTGGGAGAAACTGCACCTGGACTCTTCCCATCAGCTCCATGGGAATCAGAGCAATTTAATAGGTTTGCAGGGAGGGTGGGGAGGTTAGTACTGCTAATGGAAAAATACTGACAACTGTATCAAATGCTGCTGTTAATTCGAAACACTAGCAAAGTCTTCCGAAGTAATGTTTCACCTTAATTGCCTTAGGGAATAATTTAGCTGTAATTGGAGAGTAGCTTAAAGTTATGTGCATTTCTGAAACACAAGAAGGAAAAGGAACGCAGCAAGGAAGAAATGCCCGTCTATTCTGTCTATAGGGAAACCATTAACTTGGCAAAAACACGGGTGAAAGTTCAGTGATTGAGCAAGCTGGCCGGGCAGAGTCGGAGAGGAGGGGAATGGAGAAGAGGGCAGTGAACCAGCCTGGTCTTCAGAGACAGGGTTTACACTGAAATCAGTGTTGTGCTGGTGAAGCACAGCAGAAGCATTTGTCAGACAAGACAAAAAAGAGAGATGAATGGGAGTAACAAAGAGGCCCCTCGGAAAGTCCAGTGAATTGTGAGAGCTCACAAAAGACACGCAGGGTTGAATGAGGATACTGAAGGAAAGTGATCCTAGGTCATGCGTGCTGTTCTTGCAAGGTACAATCAGCCCACCAGGATGTCAGCTCTTGCTGCCTGGGACATAGTGCTCTTGCTGAAGTTTACATTTTGTTTTGTGCCCAAGCTGGGAATCCCACAGGGAGCCTGCTACCCAGGGAGCTTGGTGCTTCCTAAATGTGGACAATATCTGTGAGGTTTCTGACCTGGAGTACCCAAACCCATTAGATTCTGCTGGGAAATGGCTACATCCTTTTTTGTAGCTGAGAAAGGAAAAAGGACAGTTCAAAACAGTATTGCACAATTGCTTAAAGTCATCAGTTGGGCTTGACCTGTTTGATAGTAGTGCTGGTACCACATTCAATGAGGAGTTATTACTGCAAGGGCGTATTTGTTGATTTAGAGAATATGAAGGAAGCCGAGAATGACAGAATGTAATTTTTGATTTGGCATTCAGCTATCTGGGTTTTTCTCCTACTTTTTTTTTTTGTCCTAAGTACTGGTGCTGGTTGCTCTTAATGAGCAAGACATGAATAAGTTACAACAGCACTGGAAAAAAGCACTGGGCTTTGCAAACATGCAGTCTGTAACCTAAAAATGTTAGTGGTAAAGGAATGAGGCTGGCCTTGGAATGCCAGATGTATTTTATTATATATATTTTATTATACACAATGTCTTTTAAAAGTGGTGTTTTCTACAAGCTCAGAAAGTGAATCAACAGAAATTTCACATGGAATAACTAGAGCAATAACTACTTAGAAGTTGTTCTAAAGATTATTCCAGATGAGAAAGTTATGAGCTGGCATAGGTTTCTTAATATCCTGAAAAGAGATATTAGTGAACAACAGTGTGCTCCTGGGATTATTCATCATTCAGCCTTCTACAAGAGATAAAGATTGCTTTGAGAATATCTTATCAAAGAAATGCCATGTCATTTCTACTCTTCCCATGTTCTTTTAGTGACAACTGCAACTACTTTGAAAATAACTACTCTTAAATGAATAAGATTTTATATAATTATATAACTTTTTAAAGTCTAAAATGGGGGAAAACACTGCAGAATGACTCCTCATTATTTTAGACCCTCTAGGTCCAAAAGGCATTGCCAGAGGATGTGATGTTGCACTTCATTCGTTACAGCATCAGCAGGGACCATCCCAGCACTGGGGCCACAAACCCAGTGTCACAACCTGAAATCTGTTCAGACATTTCTCTCAGGAATGTGCAGACTCTTCGAAATTATGAGATGTGGAAGTCAGCACGTCTTTCTAATTCAAAGATCAAATTGAATGAATTAACCAGCATATCAACTAAGACATCCTTTCTTCTCCATTCTCAACTGGCAGCTAGAGGATTAGGGTGAACTTGTACTGAAAGCACTTGACTTCTTACACACACAGAAAAGATGAAATGATGGGTAGGATTCCTGTTCTCTGTTACCCTGCCACCTTCCACAAACTATCTTCTTTTCTTTCGTCAAGCCCAAACCCCACAAAAAGACAAATAAGCCTGCATTGCACAAACTTGTTTCAAAGATACAGCACAAGCCAGGAAAGCATGCAGTAAAATAAGTCTAATTTCAGGTTTCGCTTTAAAGTTCTGAACCTCCTGACAACATTGCACAATCTGAAGTAATTTCCCAGTTGGAAAAAGAGATCCTTAGTCAGATTCAAGCCAGGAATGCTGCAGATTTGACAGCTGCACAGGAGCCAACAGAGAGTGTGCCTGAAAGCAGTCTGAGGTATTGAAATTGTCAAATTCTTCCAACAGCTCTATAGACTGGTCTGACTTCAGATAAGTGCCAGCTCATTTCCAATTTAAGTGGCTGTCAAGGAGGTGAGAATTTGACTGTTTTGTTTCATCATGTGCTACTTTTTTGCCTCCTTTGGCAGTTTGGGAGAAGCCCCATAGCAAACAGAGATTAGGATGGCATCTTAAGACTAATTGGCTTGGAAAATTTTATTAATAGGACCAACCCAGGAGACACTCAGCAGTTTGATATCAAAAATGAAGCGCATAGTGTTCTTTTCTTCCTCAGCCTTTTCATCAGATCTCTAGTTGATTTAAATACGTTAAAACTTCTGTAACTTTGGTCTACTACTTAATATGAACCATTCCTGATTCACCCATGAATGGGAAGTAATTTGTGATTACCATGCCAGGATTCTCCACAGAATGTGCTCTTCCAGTGGCACAGGCCTTGTGTAATGAGAAATCTTCCAAGGAGTAGGAATGGGTGAATTGATTACCCAGAGCCATAGCCTGTAATTGGTTCTGATTTTCTCTTCAAGGGTTTTGGTTTTGTTGTTGTTTTGGGGGGTTTTTTAGGAATAAAAAGAAAGATCCTGGCCTCAGACTTGTCTCCCTGAGAGCACATTTGTTAATCTAAAATACCAGTAGATGACACAAACCCAAATCACAACTGGATGTGTTTTCAGTCAGTCAGCGGCACAAGAACAACTCAGGTGTGGTATGTACCATTATATAACAGCCAGTAAATAATTGCAGAAAAACATATAAACCAGCCTTAGGCAGGTGAGTACCAACTACTTTACAGAGCAAGCACTACCCCGTGGTGTGACATCCTCCATCACACGGTGTGGTTCAACCCCATGTACTGGGAAAGAGTTATGCTGCCCTGCACCAGCTGAGGACTGGGCAGTGCAGGCTGCCCAACAGCTGCTAGAAACAAGAGGAGAATTGATCACATTTCCAGAAGCTCATGTAGAAAATCTCGTGTTGAAAACACAGATACTTACATGACCAAATTCAGAAAAGAACCATTCCAGTCTTTGAGAGAGAATTGCAAATAATGATGATTTCTGAGTAGGAGTAATCGCCTAGGAGACAGCTTCCTCGTGGGTTGGAAACCAGCAGTGGCAATGGCAGCAGCAGCAAGAGTTTCAGGCCTCTGGTCCTTGCTGCTTGCAAGAACTAGAGGACACATCCTTGGGGTTTTTTGCTGGCCATTTACATCCCACTGAGTGGTAGCTTCTGTCTGTCAGTTTGCAAACCTCTAGGTAGAGTGCTAGTTGTATTATTTCCCAGAGATCACTGCAACATGAGCTACACAAATACAGTTCCCAAGGAGAAATAATTGCAGCTGCACAGAAGAGACCATATTTCAGAATTATTTAATGACTTTTGGTTGCAGAGGGATACTTGTGGGTTTCTTATTTTCACTGTCAATCAATTTGATACCCAAATGGACTACTTTTTTGAGCAAAACCTCTCTATCTCTTCCACAAAGGAGAGAAACAGACTCCTGAAACATCCTGAAATGATAAATGCAAGGATGTAGTACCACCAACTCAGTAACTGCTGTCCTCTCTGCGTAGATTTGAAGCTGTAATGAACAATTACAATGAGAGAAATACATGCCAAGTTACATTGGGAAAGAGCATCTCTGGGATTCTCAGGACAGTTTGGCATTGCCTGGACGCAGTTTCAATGAACTGAGAAGCAGATGGACCCGTGTCAGAGGGTACTGCATCTTTCTTACGGGAAGTGTAAATTCTGTGTGTTGAAAAGAGTAAGCATGATCGAGAAACAGCAGTCTGCAGTCAACAGAGATGAGAAAGGAAATCGTGACTGCTTGGGATTCCAGACATTTAAACAAATGAGAATAACATTTCTAAGCAATAGAGAGATAGAAGAATGAAAAGCATGAGGAAATGGCATACTGTGATTTAAAAATAGCCTGCCGCAAGCCAGGACAGCCATGCTGAGCACGGAGGGAGCTGTGCAGCTGCAGGATCACTTCTGCCTTAGTGACTCAGGGCATGTGCCAGAGCTCCAGAGTTCTTTCTCCATCCCAAATCTGGGAACTTTAATGGAGCGTTGCCGATGAGGACAGAGGGCCAAGTTATGTAGTTAGAGAAGAGTCAAGACACATGTAAGTTCAGGCTCTCTGGGATGGAAGGAGAAGAGGGTGCAATTTCAAAGGAATTACTAGTGTAGAAAGAATATCTGGAAATTCCTAGTTCGCAACTGGAGCTATGTAAAACTTGGCCCTTGTTCTTTTCAGAGATTTGCTGTTTTCTCTTTTATGTCAGCTCATGCAGACTTGCACCCTCTGGATTTTCTTTTGTGTTCTGGGAATTGAATAAACCCTGGAAGTAGTGAGAATCATCTGGTCTCACAACCTAACCATGCAAAATCCCCTGGCTGGAGTGGTTTTGATGTGAAATCATAAATCAGTCCAGGTTCACAAAAAGGGTTACTGAGCTGCAGCAAACTTTAGACAAATGTGAATTTGGTCTACTAGTATTTTTATCTAAGTTTTCCTCCTAATTTCATCCTTTCTATGCTTTTTTCATTAACAAACATCTGGAAATTGCATAAGCTGTATTAATGGATGATTATCTTCTCCTTCTTTCTCCTCTCTTGGTGTATAATTAACTTTTCCTTTTGCTCCCTCCTTTTCTGTTCCACATACAAATGCACTTCAAAAAAGCCTCAAGGAAGATTGTTGTTAGAAGGACTACAGTAGCTTTAGGACTCAGAAAAGAATGTATTCACAGGTCACACCAAGTAAGGAGCTGGAGTACCACTCTCTGTGAGGTCTAATTTTGGTATGTTTGAACTATCAACTGATCTTATCATGAAAAAAATAAATACTTACATTACAGTTTTGCATGAAGGTCATGAGGAATAAATATATTCCTTTAGGTACACCATTGACCAGTCATTAATTTTACTTGTGCTTTTCTTATTGCCACAATTCCATCAAACTCAAAGCTCAGATGCTTATATTGCACATTCAAAAAGCCAAGAGGAATAAAGTGGTAGATCTAATCTAGCTGTACTTTTAAAAAGCTTATAACAGAGACCTTCACAGAACACTAGAGATGCTTAGAGAATTTGAGGTATGTGAGCAAACATAGCATCAGCAATCCTGTTCCAGTGGATTTAGAAGTGATGTGGTAATGAATTGTGTGGGGAGAGAGTGCAGGCAGGTGAAAATGGGAGGGGAAAAGGCAGACGCTAAGCTGCCAGTGGTTCAGTGCTGGGCCCAAGCTTTCTGTTGCCTTTCCAAATCCTGAGTCATATAAACAAAATATTTTTGTTGACTTTCTGTGTATTTTTAACACCTGTTATAGATTTTATAAAAATAAGTAACATTGAAAAATTTACAGCTGTGAAAACATATTTTTAATGCAAAATTTCATTATACCAAGATCTCTTCAGACAATCCAGGGTGTTTTATAGCCATTATGTTCCTATTTGTCTGATATATAAGGCTGGTGCTGGGGTATAAAGAGGAAGAAGAGTAGATTCCTGTGAAGAGCAGCCCAGAGCCAAAGTCCTACAAATCTTCCTTCTAAGAAACCCTTTCCACATCTGTATCTGTAATTGCTGTAGGTTCTGTAATTTTTTAATGAGTCTCTTTCATCATGTTTAGCAGTTTTCTCCCTCTCTTTTCCTATTTGAAAGGAGAGGATCAGGAATGTGTCTGGCAGAGTAGGATGATACTTTAACAGAAAAACCAAATGATGCTTTGAAGCTTTGTGGCTTAGCACAGATTTTTCATTTTATAAGGAGATGCTATTTTTGTATTACTGGTCAGGCTTATATTCCTGGTTGTTGGGCAGGGCAGTTCAAATTCCCTTTGATTCCATATTACTTGATCCTTAACTACCAGTTTTGAAAGATTGTTGGGTCCTGTAATTTTTTCTCCATCTTTTTTTGCATTCACTATTATTTCTTAGCCATTGTACATTACGCTGTGAGGCACAATCTTCCTCCATGTGCCCCCCCATATTTCAACAATGCCAAAGACAATAATCAGGATAGTATCTTCCTTCCTGCAGTAGACTATGTCAAAGATGTTTTTCTAATCTTTCCAAGTCTGGTGTGGTGAAAGAGTAAAGAAAAAAGCTATTTCGGGTGAGTCAAGCCCTACAGCCAACCTTATATCTGTGTGCAGCAATGGGACCAAATCAGGAAGAAACTGAACCAAATTGGAAATGCTGGCACAGAGAAGTCCTTCTCTGTTTAATTCATCCTGCTTCCCCAGCAGCTTTCAACTCATGTTTGTTGTGGTTTATCCTAAGTCCTGCATGCTTTCTTCTCATCTGCTAAAAAAAGTAAGCCACTGGTGGCCAGACCTCTGCTACACTGAAGTGTCACTACAACAAGCATTTGGGAGCCTGTTGCCTACTGTTGTTTTGGTCTTGTTTTTTTTGGTTTTTTTTTTAGCAGGGGTGGAAGGAAAGATTGCACAAAGTTTGAGAGTTAAACCGGGCTCTTTGTGTTGCTGAAGCATTTTGAACCTTCTCATTTACTTATTCACTGGAGGAAGGCACAAGACTATACCTACAATAAAGGCATTTATAACACATGTCAGACTGCCCAGGGAGAGTCCTTCACTTTTCTCTTTGTAATTCAAAACAGCATTTGCATCCTTGCTGGAAGTGGAGCACTCCTCAACTTTCCCTCACTCTAGGGAAAGGAAGTGCTGAAGGATGGAACAGTTAAGCATACATGAACCCAAGCATCTCCTGTGCAAGGGAATTTCACAGGAGAAAGGCATCTGTTGTGCTGAAATAGCTGCTCTCTAGAGCTGATATTTAAAGCTGCAGGCTGTCTGTCACTTGTTTGAGATCTTGTTTTTCCTCTGAAGGAGCAACACCATCCTATAACCCAGATAACAAAGATCTGTGTGGGGTTTACCATATATTAAGTGCTATGCAAAGCTGTTTGCAAAATTCTTCATATGCATATTGATTTTATTAGAGTAACAAAATCCTTTTACAGCAGGTTTGATTTGTTCCAGTTGTTTGCTTGTGAGTTGGTCCTCACTAATGCCTTAATACATGAGGGGAAAGAGAAGTATATTTTTATTTTTATTTATCTTGGACTCAGACCTCAAGCTCAGTAATATTAATATTACTTCATAATGGTAATATTGCTTCATTGCCCCAAATATACCTGGATCAGGGACACATAACATCAAAGAAAAACATCACTGCAAGTAGGTATGAAAGCAAGAAGCTCTCTGAGCATGTCCTACCTGTGCTTACATGTCCAGTCCAATACACCACCAGTAGTGCATTGGTGAAGCATTTCCCACTGGCTGGGACAATACAAAGAGCATTTATGTCTCTTACTCAAAAAATCATCCACATTTCCTCTGTCAGTGTTGATGGAATTTATGTTAAGATTAGTGCAATTTACCATGAATTAGGAAAATCTATTCCCTCTGCCCTGTCAGACAGGGCATAAAGGGTTGCCACACCCTCCCAGTGCTAAGAGTTATCTATTTATATCCTCCTGTGTCCTGCATTATCAGATTTGACTGGCCTTATTAGTCATCTCTAGAGCAAAAGTTATTATAGTTTAAATGAAATGATGCATTTCTTCTTTAAGCTCAGATGCAACATTTGGTTCAATGACTGATCCAATTTACCACTCAATTTCTCAGAATGGCTTAATAACAAACTGCATGAAAAAGCAATCCACTTTTGTTGGGGCTCATCTGTACTAATCTAATTATGTCAATATTCCTCTTTGCAGTCCCAGGAGAAAATCATGTAAAGGAATTCATCCTTCTTGTTTTCAACCCAGAATGTGTTAGTCAACCTTCATTTTTTTTCTGAACAAATCACATTTTGCATCCTAATATGATGGTTTGAACCATGCATTTACTTTTGACTCCATTGCCATTTCACTATCATATCTAGCCTCTTTTATGATTTGGTTTTGGGGTCTTTTTCAGTTTAAATAACCAAGATCCAATTCACATATCTTTTAAACATGAAAGTTATTTTTAAAAAAAGTAATATAGTCAGTGAAGATAGTAAGGTCCCAAAGAAAGGCTTCTGGATGAGAGTCAAGAAATCTAGACTTGGTTTATCATCTTCTACTGACCACTAAGGAAGCTTTTAACAAGCCACCATATCTCTTTGTGCTTGTTTCTTATTCCATTCTAAAGAGAAACCGAGGCACGGTTGTGTTCTCTTTCATTTTCTCTACACTAAGGGTGAGGGAACACAAACCTTGTTTTGTGGTTTTGTAATGCAAATGAGCGAAATGTTATAGTCCAGTGTCAAAATAGTCACTTTTCTCTATTGGGAAAAACAGTGGAGAGCCGAATATATTGTACATATCACTGTACATGTGTCATCAACAGGACCAACACAAGCACTCCTGGAAAAACATTTTTCACATCAGTAACTCACAAGTCTCTCAATTTTTAATCCGACAGACAGTCACAAACTTCCTCACAATAAATTCCACCTGGTCTTGCTTGGCCTGAGTCTCACCATGAACCTCAGAAAAGCTATAGCATGAACAATGAGCTGAGAAACAGACAGAAGGTGCAGGCGAGCCCAGAGGAGCTTGGACCTCAGGGCTGCCTGCCTGGCAGCTCACAAGATAAGGGTGCTCCTCACCAGCAGCACTGCAGAGAAGAGCACCTGAGAGCAGCTCTACTGGTGGCTGATGAAGGTGGGGATTTGGGTTTCCTCCCCATCCTTCCTTCCCAGAGTTGAGCACTGGCTCTCTGCTTTGGCTCAGTTCATTGCACTGAACCAAAGGGAGCATTTTTACCATAGAATAATCAGTAAGCAGCAGCCACAAAAAGTCCTTAGAAACAACTGTTTGCCACCTGTCATGGCTGGCCCTTCCCAGAAGGGCACGTGGGCTGGGCTGGAGTTACGGGGAACCTCCCGAGCTTCACACAGGTTTGCGCCCAGCAGCTCCCCCTCCAAATGTGATGCTCTGCCAAAGGCAGCATGAGGCTGAGGGCTTCCTGCCCCCACATCCTCTTCTGAGCCTGCAGACTGGGGGCTGACCTCCAGGTCACTGCTCTTTCAAGCTTCAGGAAGCCTCGCTATGCTGAGCAACCCCCTCTTGCCCAAATCCCAGCTGGTGACCTGTAAGTGAGAGGTGCTGCAGGGGGGAGATGGGGAGCCGTCTACTGTCACTCTGGAAATGGGATCTCCTCCGACCAGATTAATCTCCACAATCTGGGAAAACATGGTTTCAGTTTTCTCTTTTGTAACAGCAATCCGTGTTGTCAACTTAGATTATAGACCTGAATGGTCAGATTATGCTGTCAAATGCTTCTTTCTGAGAGGCTGTGTTGAACGGGCCAGGTGTCACACCTCCTCTTGTTCTTTCCACAGCTCTTCTAGCTGATATTTTATTACACCCTGCTAAGACTGAAGATGCCCTGAACTGGACTTGAGCAGCAGAGAGAAGGACTAACATGCCTCCCAGAGTGAAGGATTGCTGCTGACTAGAGCTGAGGTTTTCACACCAAAAGCAAATTTGCACAGATATATCTCTGAACCACATGCTGGGCTTGGGACCAAGCAACACAAATAGAACTGCTGCGTTTTTTCTCCATTTGGTCATTGAATTTAGATACCTTGAACTTCAGGAAAAACTGAGTTTGGATTTTAAACACCTTGGGATCTGAAGCACCCTGGACTACTAGGAGATGGTGTGATGAGCCCAGCAGAGAAGTGCGCAGTCACAATGAGCTGCGGAATCTGGACTTGTGGTTTCCAACGGGCCCACCTCCAATCTTTTATGTTGAAGTCTGATGAATTCAACTGCAGACAATATCTGCTCTGTCCTACACAATTTCATAGAGCATTGCATTGTTCCAAGGCTCACTTGAGCCTACAGTAGCATTTTACCTGTTGGAATGGGGTTTTGCTCCAGCTAGTTTAAAGGCATGTTGTGGCAATGAGTAGGTGGGGTGTATTTAGCTGTGATGAAAATATTACCATTCTTGATCTGAGCAGCTGAAGCAAGAGGAACCAGAGAGAGAGAAAACCACCAAATGGGGCAAGGAGGGGGGTAGACGAGGGGGAAGAAGGAGCGTTTCCTTGATGAAGGTGTAATGAGTTCACGATTCCAAGAGAGAAACACTTGTGGAAAGACAATACATGGATAAAAGGGCATGGACCCCTAAGCAGGATGATTCTATACAGCTGCCACATTGCTTAGTAAATAATCATGACAAAAAGGTTACCTAGAGGATTGGGCAATGGCTGCTGTCCAGTGCTTCCTTTGCTGGGTCCTAGGGCAGCATGTAACTGGGCTTGTTGAGTTGGAAGGTTCTAGGACCCTCTGAACAAACGTGGACATTGCCCATTGCCAGGCAACACAGCCAAAAGTTTCAGATTCCCAGGTGTCCCATTTTTATATTTTCCAAAATATGTTGCCAGGTTGTTACACTCAAAGGTTTTTTTATAACCTGTGGTATTTAGCAGGGAGTATGTCAGATTCTTTGTTAATAAACTGTTTCAGAGGTCTACTGTCCATATAATTTTAAACCTCTTACCTTTCATCTCACAGCTGGAAAACATTTCCAGTGAATGCCAAGAGCCAAGGTCTGTCTTATTGAAAGGAAGGCACAGCTGGTTCCACTGCAAAACATGTGAAGCAGAGCGATACACTAAAAAAGGAAAAAGCAAAACCAGTGGGTTAAACATTAACTAGTTGCTGCTTATAAAATTATTTTAGTTTCTAAGTGCTTTGGAGAGGAGTGTCAATATGAAAAGCCTTGGCTGAAAGAGAGACACAGGAGACATGTTGGCATCTGAGACAACTCTCACCAAATGCTGACCGTGACAAGCCCCACTTCCAGCTTGCTGTGTGCAATCACCCACTTGCAAGTGCCCCAGCTCCGTGCAACGGGGCATGCAGGCAGGGCACGTGGTTGTACATCTGCTTCACAGGGAGGTTTGTGTGCCTTGGACTTGGGAATCACGGCACTGCTGCGCCTCTTGTGTAACAGCTGCTTCACGCCGAGCAAGCGGAGAGTCCTCCCCCTCCCCCATATGTTTGGCTGCTGATTGCAGACATGAAGGACTGACATTCTGATGGCTGCTTTTTCAACTTCCTCAAGTTCACACTTCCAGGCAGTTTGCTTCCAAGGTGAACTGCCTTCTTTCCGTGGGTGTTTCCGTGTGAGTAGTTTAGATTTAGACTATTCCACCCAGCAGCTTTGATAAATTTAGATGCTATGGACACCCATGGCGGGCTTTTCTAGCCATTTTTTTAGAATTATTAGGTCCACACTCATTTTGGAGTGAGCAAGAAGCAGAGAACATACAATGTGCTGGACGCTTAGCTGTCTTTGCCTAGAAGCATTCTAGGGGACCTCACGTCTTCTGAGGGCTGAGACCACACATATTTACAATAGACTAATAAAGTGCTATCTTGTCAAAGAGCAGATTCTCCTCCAGGTAACTTGTTCTGGTGCCATGTTCTACTCATCCAGCATACAGCATTGTCACTCTGCCCATGGAGGGTATTGATATTAGTTCTGTTTGTTGCTTTCTTTATGAGAATTATTTGGCTTTAAAAGGATGCAGTTGTTTGCCCACCTCTGTTTCCCTGCTCATATTAGCAATAAGCACAGAATAAGCCAGCTATGGCAAAGCATTGCCTCTGCAGCCCACAGCTTAGCAAGAAAAAGACATGTTTCTTTTTGTGGCAGCGGGGGAAGAGACCCCCAGACAAGAAGTTTTTGTTCCTGATTCTCCCAACTCTCCCGCCTTTCTAAAGCTAGGTCACATTTAGTCTCTGACCTGTTTGTCACTCTCCCCACCACACCAAGCTGTTGTGAACATCTCCTGTCCTAGTCAGTTAAGGGTCTCTAATTAGTGCCATAATAGTTAGGCAATGAATGAACCAAACCTGCATCATAATGAAGGATAAACGTTGTTAGTGAGTCACTCTGCAACAGGGATCCAGCGCTGCTGAAGTGGTTTTTCCCCAGCAAGCTGCAGCTGGTTGTAACTGGGGTGTATCTTTTATATGTTCTGCCTCGGGGGCAAATTGCTTCAAACAGGACTTTGTTACATGGCTGGAGAAAACAATCATTTGTTTGCAGTTTTCCTTTCAAAGGGATTAGTCTAAAATATCCTTTTCTGACTGAAGCAAAGTAGAACCTTCAAGGCCAATCCCTTTCTTGTAGCGACAATTTTCAAAGGAAAATCTCTGCTGGATTTGTCCATGCAGGGCACTCATTGAAGGCGTTGTGCCCGTGTCCCAGCCTGCAGGCAGCTCAGTGCCCACAGAGCGAGCAGGGAGCGGTGACAGGCGCTCCCATGTCACCCACCACAACCCATTTTGCCATTACTAGTGGAAGGCAGAATGTATATTAACACCTCTCTGATTGCTGGATAAAGCTTTTCTAGGGTGAGGCTCAAACCAGTAACACTGTACACAATTGACTTGGGTTAGTGGTTTACCTCAAAAAAACGGAGGAAATCTCTTAGCTCTTTAACTGGAAGATTACCACAGCCATAGTGGTTTTGCAGCAGCATGGGCTTGGTGGATATTACTTAGAGATGGAGAAAAGGGAAAGTGCTGTAGCAGAACTCAGGGATTTTCCATCATGGCCTTGCGTGGGCAGCAATGGTTGCTGGGTTGTGGAGATGCCAACATCCACAACCAGGGCATCCCAGTAGCAGCTGCAGGGAAACCAGTATCTTCCCACTTACATGTTTTTTCAGTGGATGTATTTATAGCCTGAAGCTGTCTGTCATCCAAACTTCCTACCATCCAAGATGCAATTTGAATTAGATCAGTCAGGTTTGGTGCTCTGGGGATTGCACTGGACACCCCCACAGAGGGTGGAGGGGCTGCAGGCAGCGCAACGCAGCAGGTAGGAAGCAAAACACTGCCCTGTTGCCCACCTTGGGAGCCCCACTTGAGCAATAAGCAAATGCTGACCAGTCCTGGCAGACCACCACCACACTGTGGATTTTGAGTGTGTGGGAGCCTACCGGTCAGGGAGAAATGGGACTCACAACAGATATCTTTCTCTCAGTCTTATCACCCCAGCCTTCTCCTCTAGTTAGCAGAGAGACAGCTTCCCCCGAGGAGAGATGCAAGCAGCTAAGATAGGTGCTCACTCTGCACCTTCCTGTAAAGGCTGCCATTTTTCTTTGTTAAACTCGAGGAAACTAATCTCACAGGGTTTTCTGGCTTCCATTTACATCCCTAGTATCACCTGAGTTTCAGGTTGTACATGCTTCATGCATCCTTTTGCATGTTCTCCAGGAGCAGGCTAGAATTTCCTGGGATTTGAAAGGTTTTACTGTGTTTTCACTTAGTAAAAAAAGTTGGATGTTGCCTAGATCAAAGGGCCTCCAGACACAAAGGAAATAAACTTCCAGATAAAGCTGTGAGGAGACATGGACTGTGTTCCACATTGACATGGAAACCCACCAATTACAGGGTTTGTAAATAATGTGGAAGTAGGTGATATATATGTGATATTATGCCTGATTATAGTGTTTTAGAGAGGCTGTGACAAAGTGGCCTGTCCCTTTATGAGTCCATACAGTGGTCATACACATGGCTGGCCCTGCAAATGGGATCTCTACACAGAGGGTGGAGAAAAGAGCCTCATGCAATTGGGAACACAGACTAAGAGACACTAGTGAGCCTATAAACTCCTTAGGTATCTCTCCATCTTCAGGCCATACATTTCAGCCTGGTTACACATTGCAAGGAAATGGCTGGATCATCCCTAGAGAGCTGCAAGGGCAAACCTGAAGGAGGAAGTAAACCATTGTAGCAGCCCTGATACTTGCAAGAGAAAGGAAGGGATCTCCAGCAGATACCTGCTGTGTGCAGAAGCAAGGTCCACCTCCTATTCTGGAGAACAGCACCCCTGAAAGAGACTCTTGGGTCTGGCAGGGTAAGGAAAGACAACAGCTGCCATATAGGGAGAACAGCAAGAGCTCACTGGGGCTTCAGAGATCCTCAGTGGTCGAGGAAGGAGGACACTGTAAGCCCACAGAGTAAGTTTACAGTCCCGTTCGGCAGAGACACAGAAAGCAGATCCCATGGCTGTACATAGCTTAAGCATTGCTGAGATTTTGTCGATCAGTCAGTGGAAATCTCTGCAGAACAAAGAAAAACTGAGACATTTAGTCAAAAGAAAATTACCTCCAGAAGGTAGGCAGGACACATAAGATATGTTCCCCACAGTACCAACTCCTGTCACAGTTGGTTCTCATCCGAACTAAAAGTGCTCTAGCATTTTACAGGAGGGAAAAAAAAAGAATTTCTAGGGAAGTGAGAAGATCCTTTAAGAGTCCCCCTGGAACAAGCATTAGCTGACTCAGCCATATGTGGTGAAAAGGATCCTACCCTTGTCCACCTCTGCTGGATCATCTACCCTGCTCTAAAATAGCCTCCCATCACTGAAAGAACTCCACTTCTGTTCTCAATCCATGTGTTTTTCCTGCCTTGAATTTATGCAGTGCTGTCACTCGTGTCAGATGTGCAGGCAGAGTGAAACAGCCATCTGTACGGACTGGCAGAGGGAATTAACTCTTAGACAAAAAACGCTGCCTCACAGTGAGCAGGACACCTTGCTCTTCTCAGATTTCCATTTTGGTCTTGAGTTAAGCTGGGTACGTTTTATGCTTACCCAATTTACCAAGCTTTGCAGGTACAAAAATATTTGCTCTGTCAGAGCAGAGAGCAGCCACTGTTTGCCACAGCCTCAATTCCTTGAAAATGTTTTCCTGTGTCTTCATATTCTCATCTCCTTCGGCTAAACTCCATCACAATAAGCCTTTGTAATGCAAACACCTTGGTATGACATGTTAGGATTTGTTCCACAGAGCCAATTTAGACAGAAAGCATGCTTGTAACCGTGTAATTGAACTGCGCTGATATGCATGTGCCAGGGAACATTAACTTCTTCTGAACTCTCAATAGTTTCACATTCATGGTATTTTTCCAGATGGATTGTAGCTGCAACTATATCTTTAATGTCCTTAAGATACAGCACAGCAACCCATAAACTTATTGAGCTCCACAGAGCATTCGGTGGAAAAGTATTTGTTGGGCCAGATTTCTCCACTAAGTATTTCTCCTGACAGTGGCATGTTGAAAAACCATGTAACTGTGAGATCTGATAGTTACAGTGCTTTTGGAAAGAAAGAATAGTGTCATGAGCAAAGGTTAACCCACAGTGATTGATTTACTTAGGTTTTAAGCAGTCACGCTGAACCTTTGGATAAATGTTTATTTAACACTGAAAATGTGTTGTTCATTTTCATGACACAACAAACAAAGTCTCTGTACTTGCTGGGACATAGGAAGGTTAGCTAAGTTCTCTGCCTTCAAAAACAGAGCCCTAGTACTAGGGAAGAACATGAAGAACTACTTTGCCATTGAATGGGATAACACTTCAGATTCGTCTCCCATTTACGGGTTTGCTTGAGAGGCTGAGGAAAGGGATTGTCCCAAACAAGATGACAGATACAAAAAAGTATTCACCAGTAAAGTCTAGTACTTTATAGGGCTGGTCTAACACCCATTAACCCCCATTTTAGTTGAACATCAATGTAATTAATCAAAGTGTTACTTTTGGAAGGGGGAGGTTTGAGCATTATCCATCTCCCTTCTACCTCTGTCTGTCCATCTCCAGGCTGGGTAACTGAGATGTTCCCCTTGACGCCATCGACAGGGGAGGGTGCTCAGCACATTCACACACCAAGGATGCAGCAGCAACAGCCTGTCAGAAGGATCAGAGGGTGTCCTGGGCTGTGATGGCACCAGGAAGCATTGAGCAGCCTCTCAGCATTGATTTGCTGTGGAATGGGAAGTTCTGTGGCACTGGAAAACAGAGGCAGTGAATTTAATGCTGCTACAGCTGCCACTGAGTGCTTCTGGTATCTCCATGGCTTTTTGGTGCTGTTTGTTTGTTTGCTTGCTTGTTTTAAGGCAAAGAAAAGTCTTGTCAAGGTAGAATGACATACGGCTGTCAGGGGACAGGCAATATCAGTGGTGCTGACACCTGTCAGGATGAACACTAAAGCATCTACCAGCCCAGAATAACTTCAGGAACATGACCTAGGGAACTAAAAGACCATTTTCCAGGATCGGTGGGGCTGGAGTCCCTCATGAAGTCAAGCGCTTCAGATATAATTTAGTGTGGGCGCTTGCCATGGTCCAGATTATAAAGTATCCTTTTTACTTCACACTTTCACCACCTCTTTCAGGATGGCTGGAAACTGTCTCTGGAAAAAAACATCATGCCTGGGAAATTAGAAATCTTAGTCTCCTCTGGCTGCTAGCAAATTGCAAGGTCATTGGTAGTTCTGAGGGGGAAAGCAGGAGAGTTCTCTTCTCCAGCAGTGTGTTCTCCTTTTGTTGTCCGTGTTCTTCAGTTTGAGATCTATTGGGAAGGAAGGATAAGTGCCAGGACCGGATCCTGATTCTTGTCCAGCAGGACAATTCCTACTGGATAATTATGGAGCAAGAAGGTTGCACACAAGACCCCAGAGTTGGCTGGTGATTGTACTGGATCCAAATGCTCGCCCCTCAAATGTTTGTGTCTTTGCTTATGGGGACCAACCCAAGTAGCTGCAGTTGTTGCCTCTTTGGAAAAAGTCAGCCTCTTACAGCACTGATTTTAAATCAAGGGTCAGTGGGTAGGCTACTTTCAAAAGGTGCATGAAAAATAATGAAGAAAAACCTTTCAACTTGACAGTACCTTAGGAGGTCTGCACTTCCCTTGGAAGTTGTCTTGAGTTCTCCACATCAAGAAAAAATGTTGAAAAAGCACAGTTCTTGAGAGATTTTCTGTAATATCCCAATTACAGGTGTTCTTGTTCCTGTTCTTCTAAATTAAGATACCTGCAATAAATCCAGTAAATCCTTTTTAACTTTATATAAGAGCCATATTTCCATTTAGGCCATTTTACATTCATTAGAGTCTACATGGGATTTACTTAATGAGTAGAGAAGAGCATAGATAATCCCTCCAGGCCTTATTCTGAAGTTCTTCAGGCAAAACTCTGGTGACGTCAATGAGTCATTTCACCATGTAAGGATCTCAGTAGTGGGCCCTATCAGATTAAATACAACTTTGCCAAAGATTTTACTGTATGAAATTATAGTAATCTCAGGCCCTGGATCTTCTGACTACAACTAGGGTGCAGAACACTGCCAGTTTGAAAGCACAATCATAGGAAATCTCATCAGACCTCGTCTTAGTGTGGTACCAAACTGGCTGCCAAAATGTTCATGTTTTTGGCCATGTGTCATCTTTAGTAAGAACGTGGCAATTATGGTAAGTTTTGGACTAGTTCACCATTAATTATGAGTATTTCATACTCCACTTATATAACAACAGCTATGAGTCCTTCATTTTTTAATTTAGTCAACTCTATATGTAATCTGGAGTGGTCTGGACCATTTTTTTCTTTCTAAACATACAACTTGTGGGCTTGGAGTTTCAAGAGGAAAAGGACAAGATGAATTACCCTAATGTGATCTCTTTGATATCAGAGAACTGCATTCTCTGAACTGCAACATGATTTTACAGAAAACCTGTCCAAATTAGGACAGGGACATTGAATCCTGTGAGGAAGGAGAGGGATTGGGTAGAGACAAGCCCGCCTTTTATGAGTGTGTGATCTGCCTAGTGGAGGGAACATTGTCAGCAATTCATAAGCTGTTCTTCAGGTCGAAAACAGTAAGGAAGAAGGATACGTTTCAGTGGTCAGTCAGACAGATCATCAGTCTTCCCATAATCCAAGATGTACAGAGGAATCTGGCACAAAGGTCAGGTCTAGAGAGACACCATTTTTGTTTCCCTTCTGATTTTTAATGGATACTCATTTTCACACACTTATTTAATCTTTCTGCCACATCTCCATCCTTGGCCCAAAGTTCCACAGGAAAAAAAAATAGCTTTTTTTCAATGTGCAAAAACTCACATTAGGATGGAAGAGGGAAAAAAACCTGCAAAGACCAGATGCCCTAAAAGTGAGTATTTAAAGCAAACTTTGCTGGGCACAAACCCCAGTGATTGGATGGATCCTGCAGAGACTGTTTTTTTAGCAGTCTGGTCTCACTGGCACATAAGTCCAAAACTGTGTCATCTGAGATATTTTCTGTATGAAAAATTAAATGTGCTTGATTTTTTTCTTGGGAGTTTGAATTATTTAAATGAAACCCTATCACCCAAAATTCTGGAAATCTGCAGTGAGGCAGGAAACAAAAACCTTGCAAATCAAATAGGAAAATACATTCCTTCTAAATCCCAGCTAAACTCTGGTGTTTACTGGGCTAAAGTCTTGGAAACATTCCTTTAGAGAAGATAAATCTCCGGGGTTTGGGACTTGTCCTCATCTATGTTGTAACACGAAGAGAGCATTGTAAGGTAATAAGCAGAGGTATGCTAATACAATGGTTAAATAATGCCTGGCATTCCCAAGGACTCTTGTGCAGGAGTCTTTCTTCCACCGAAAGTGCAGGCTGGGCTGATGGACGAGAGCACTGCTGTGTCTTCCAGAGCCCTATTCACTACAAAGCCACAGAATATTTCATACCTGAGAAGCCTTCAGAAGGTTGCCTGATCCGACATCCCCAGCCAAAGCTGGGCCAGTCTGGAGATAAGATGACATTTAGGCCAGCGCCACTGAGGATGTGAGTTTCAATCAAAGTCGCTGAGGGAGCCCTTGATCCGAAATCTGATCCGGCTGCCGAGAGGGTCTCCTGAAAAGCGTTTTAATCAGTGCAAAGGCTCACATTGACTTCCGTGGGAGCTAGGTCAGACATCAGTTCAGTGAGACTGCTTGCCACAGTCAAATCATGGGATAATACAACTGAGCTTTTGTTGGCAGCATTCAAGGCGCCAGATTGTGTTCTCTCCTGTATTGGTGTCTATCCAAAATAACTCCATTCACGTCACTACAGCAATTCCCTACTCGTTCCTGTGTAATTAAGAAAAGGATCTTTCCCACTAGGTTGGTGAAATCACTCAGCATTAGGGGCAGGGATAATCTGTACATGTTCATCACTGCCAGCATGAAAAGATTTAGGATCCTCTGCAGGACTGAACTTTTTTCTGTGAGCTTCCGTGTTGCAGTCGTAAAAACATAAAAGTTGCTAATAAGGACTTTTCAAAAATTAACCTCACCTGGCTTTGCATTTCTACCCAGTTTGGGAATACCAGATTTTCACAGCCTTTCTCAAAAATTGACACATATTGACTATGTGGGTCCTGACATCTCCTGAGAGCTGTACTGCAGCAAAGATTTGAACCTGTGTCCAACTCTGATGTAGTAAGTACTGGAGACAGGGCAGAAGAGGTTCTTCTGTTCTTCTCATGTCTCCCATTACAAGTTTTGTTCCTGTGATATCATGCAGTGTTTGTTGTAAGCCAGAACAAAAAATTTTACAAGCTTTAAAATCAGAAACTTCTGAGCAAATCCAGAATCACAAGCAGAGCTAACGTTATCATAGTTAATGAAACCACTGTGACATAATTCCCTGAGGAAATTTTTCCCTGTGACATTTTTCCCTGAGGAAAAATCTCAGAGTACTAGGGAAGAGAAGAGAGCTAGAAACATCAGAGGAAAATTTGGAGAAGTAAGAAAAAGGCAAAAACCCTTTGGCATTTGATGTCAGATTTCTCAAATACTACTACACATGCTATGAGTTAAGCATTATTGCTGCTATGGATGACAAAAGTGCTGAGCATTTTTGGCAGCACAGAATTTTGAAGTAATGCCTCTTTAAAAGAATTCAATCACCCAAGAGAACTTGCATGGTGTTGTGGTTTAACTCCAGCCAGCAACCAGGCACCACACAGCCACTTGCCCAAAAACATAGCCCCACAACAGCCACTGTGAAAAAATCAGCTTGACCCCAGCTGAAACCAGCACACATAGATACAAATCTTCATTTTCAATACAAGAGAAACTTCTGCTGTAATCTATAGACTAGATATTTTTGACAGTTAATTTTTGACAGAAAGGAAAATATAGAATAAGCAAGAGTGGGCAGTACGATCCAAAAGGGAAGCATGACTGTGGCTGCAGCAGTGGGAGAGATGCTCAAGAACAGAGCAATCATATCCTCCCTGACTGTGACCTGACTCGCTCAGATCTCATCTGAACAGCCAGGGGTAAGCAAAACAGGAGTCCCTGGGATGTGAAGTGAACAGTATTAAGGCAGGGACAAGTGGCTTCACTTATGGTGGTTCATGTTTCTCCATGCAGTGCAGTGGGCATAACAAGGTTGCTCTTGGATCTGATGTTAAACTTTGGGAATATCCCTTTCCTCCGGATTAGAATGAATATCTCAGCGTAGGGAGGCGTCTAAACACCAACATACAGAGGATCCTGTGAACGACCTGCACAGGAAAGTTGTGTTCCTTAATATTTCATGAGCATTGGGTAAGCATCAGTTGTAAATTGATGCCAGAAGCTGACCCTTTGCAAAACCCTTCTTTTTAGGACATATGCACCAGGTTATTACATTTCACCTGGGTCACAAGACAGTAAATACCCTACTTAACACAAGTCACAGCCAGTGTCTCAAGTTTTGAGATGATGTTTTATCTTGCTATTTGTTTTGCATCAGGGCCAAGTTCTTGTTCAAATCCCATTGCATTTCTTAAAATGTTCCTAGGACATCATGTGTTGGTATAATCCTATAATTGCTTCGACCACTCCTTAAAACATCAGAATGGCTAATAATCCACAATTTAAACTAAAATTCTTTATGTGTGAAAAAAAAAAGAGTGGGCACCAGCAGAATAAACCTGCCACTCATTGTGTGAATTATTTTCCAGCCCAAGATTTAAAGCCTATCACTGGTTAAGCCTAGAAGTAGGTCTGTGATGCACATAAGTGAGTAATAAGTGCCTTCTAATTTTTCAAGATCAAACTACTTTGGTCCTGATTTTCAAATGTTTTGCCCAGCTGAAAAATATTCATGTTCATCTGGAGCTTCAAGGACTTGCAAAAAGTCAGGCTTAGGGCTTTGACAATAATTTATTTGAACCCTCTTATACTTGATTAATTTGAGATGACAGGAGAGGCCAGCAGCAGAACCTGGAGCTGAACCTGGGGGAGCAGATTTCATAATCTTATGGTGCAATACCTTTCTCACATAGTGCATCTACTTTCTTACTGAGGTTTTAGGGTTGTATCATAGCTTTGCTGATCAATTGGTCAGCAACATTTTTATTTAAAACAACACCCTGTCGTTGTCTACTCTTTAATCATCAAATCAGACTGTTGAAACTTCATCTTTCCAGCTAGTATGATTGAGTAAAGAATCAAGCACACAATTCCCATTTCTCTTTGACTTCTTCCACATACTCTGGCTCAGACATTAGAGCTCTTAAGCTCATTAGGTTTCAGGCACATGTGTAAGGCTGTCCTTGCTTTGTTTGTTTTAGTTTTATAACGACCCTTTAACTTGGAATTTATTTCACATTACAGTGGTAGAAGGGTGCTTAAAAAACCTGTGGAGAAGAGGTGCTCTTTATTTAACTCTTTACAGATGTCACATTAGTCATAATAGGTAAAGAATGTATCTCCTGGCTTTACTCTGAGCTGTAGCAAATGGCTTTGACCCACATACTCATAAATTAGGATGTAAGCAGAAACTTACACAACTACACCTTACTAATGTAATGAAAATCAGATCCCTGACATGTAACAACTCTATTTATCCTCTGTGACACCCTTTTGTGCCTCTCAATTATAGCCACGGACATAATGATCAAATTACACAGAGATTTTCAGTGAGGGTTGGGCTTATCTAGTTATTTGTAAATAAGAGGATTTGCTTTTCACACTTTAGTACAATTTCATTCATGTCTGAATCATATACTCTGCTTACACAGCAGAAATGGCCAAACAATTACCCTTAGAAGTATTGTGCTGCCACGTGACTTTGTTATTGCATCATTGAGGGCTTGACTCTACACCTCTGAATTTAAAAACCATGTTATTATCCTAGCACTGTCACAGAAAATGTTTACCGCTTGTGTCTTGGAGGTTTCATGCTTTCCTACATCGAAGAACTCATACAAAAGACATGATTCTCTATCAGTAGGTCTTCTGTCTAATTTCTGGAATAAGCATGATTCAGAACTATCTGCTTTGCAGGGAGGATGAAGATAAAGCTAAAGCAGCATAGCTTTCTCTCACGTTTCTTTAGTGCCATGACACAACTTGCCAGGCATCTGCTGCCTACTCATTCCCTACCTGCCTCAATGTACCTGACACCATCTGCAGGTTGCCCTGCAGCTGGTCATTGTGTGATCCTTCGTTCCACACAGCCTGCTCCAGGCCAAGGTTATTATCAGTCCCTGCATCTGCAAGGAAGAAGGTGGCCCCAAGAGAATGGGTGGTTTGACTCCCAGCTTCTGTGTACCCCATGCTTTGTGGTTTTGAGGAGTTTAGTGGAGAGGGATCAGCTCTGCTCTCCTTCATGCACCCAGTCAGCAGAGTATGATGGCGAACTAGACCAGAGCAAGGGTTTAGGAAGGACAGACAAGTTGCTTTTCCCAGAGTTCCCTTATTAAGCAGACAATACTGGAAAACTACCATTTGCTCTGTTTGCTGTACAGCTCAGAGCATTTCCTAACAGGTGTGACTAAATCCAGTCATATCTATTCCGTAAAGTGATGGGGCTTGTGTGCTGTGCTGCCAAAGGATCAGTTTACCAAATCGATTGTCCTGGCAGTTCAGGAGAGAATTACCAATGCTTTCAATGATTAGTTTCTCTTCTTGTTTAGTGTCCAGTTACACTTAGAGCATAAAGTTTCCTCAGTAGCAATTTCACTGCCTACATGTATTCCAGTACTGCCCTTAATATTTGGCATGTGTTTCGCTGCAGGAGCTTGTTTCTGGCTTAAGTGGAAGACACCAAATGTTAGCTCAGATGAAAGCCCACTGAAGCCAAGGAGCAGACATCGGTCTTGAATTTGGCCTACAGCCTGTGGTACTAAGGAAGAGGGCCACAAAACAAATTGTTGATATATGTGCTTGCTAAATGGTATTTTCACCTCAAAGCATACTTGAATCTTAGAAGAATGCAACTATTTCAGCTTTCTTGGATGATGTGCCAATGGTACAGCCTGCAGCTAATATGGATCATATCTTTCTTTTAGTTATTCCAGTACAAATTTATTGACTCAATGTGTTCAATGTCTCTCCCATCATGTTCATTAAGAAGAAATATCACAGATTCTAGATGATATCTTTTTGAACCAAATCCTTAGCAGTGGAAAACCAGGATGAACTGCCTGAATACCCAAGTAAACCTATAAACTGCAGATCTTGCTGTGTACCCGCAGTGTCTTGCTATCTGTTTGTAGTTCTGCCATTGTAGCTTGGGAACAATAACTATGAGAAGAAAATTGACATTACTGTTCGCTCAACCACATGGCACAAAACTCACTCTGTCATGTTTTAGCTGATCAAAAATGGAGAAGGCTAGGCAGACATTTGCTGTCTACAGAAATAAGAGGGAAAACTAGAATTGCATTGCTTAATAGCTGTATTATACATAACATGTACACTACATAAAAATACACATGCAAAGTGATAAATTAATTGCAGATGGAGTACAGTAAGCTCAGCCTCCTGAGAGTTAGACAGTAATATACAACAACAACAACACAGTCTCCAGGCCATGAATCCACCACCCACATCCAACACAATTCAGGGCTTCTTAAATAATTCTGCCAAATTGTAATGCAAACAGTGTACAGAAGGAGGAACAAAGAAAATAATTGACGTGTCTACCCTAAGGCTCTCCCAAAGATTAGAGAGAAAAGCCCCAGGACTGGCATGTTCATTTCTTTGTTCTTTATCTTTTTCCTGGTTGTTTGCATTATTTTGGCACTGGGTGATTTAGAGCACCCTTAGTTTTGATGGATGCAGGTGGTGGCATGCGCATGGTCCCTTAGTAAATAATATTACCAATGTGGGTTGCTTGAAGTGGCTCTGCTATCAAGAGTTCTGTCTTAATTTGAAAATACATCTATGTGATTAAATAATGTCTTAGAGCTAGATTCATTTGTCTTCTTTGATTTTCGTGGCGTTCTAATTAAAGCTCCAAATACATAATTATATGAACCAGAAGAGTGAGCAACTTACTTTCCCTCATTACAACTTAATGCATGGTGGAGATGCAGGGAGGAAATGATTTCACACACAGGAGAATTGCAGGAGGCTGTGGGTTTACAGATAGCAGTTGAGTACCACAGGACTCAAAATGCCCAGATGTGCAGTTTGGGAATACCTGCACCTGTTCTGGTCACAGAGAAGTAGGAATATCACCATCATGGTCATGACAGCTGTTGCCTATGGAAAAAGGGGTAGCCGAGTATAAAAATTTAAAGAGAAATGTATATAGTGGCCAGGCTGTTGCCTGACGAGTACTGAGTGGAGGAAAAGAGTAGCAGCAATTACCAGCAATGTGAAGGGCTTCAGAGGAAAGTTTGAAGGCACTGGCTGAGTGACGGTATGAGGAGAGGTGTGCATAAATACTTGCAAGGGCTTAACACTCAGTGGAGAGTGGAATTACTTATCTAGGAACAATAGGATGAGCATGATAAAGTAGCCCTGTAAATGTGATACAGAGCAGTGCTGCAAGGTGGTATGTACAGCTATGTTGTTCAGCAAAAACAGGCACCAGAAACAAGAGCTGCTCCTGAAAGATGGTGCTTGGCTTGATTAGGACGAATTTTACCACATCCCAGTGAGGAAGAGGAGTTGCAAGAGGGAACAACAGTTGCAACTCCAAAATTCCCCAATATACCTATCACCTCTCATCAGAAAGACCACCCAGGAAAACCACAGCACAGGAAATGTCAGAGACTCACTGCATTCTCCCTTGCAGGGTTTTTCCCACATACAGTGGGGGATCTTGTCCTGCATACTCACCTGAAATGCACTCATTTTTCTCTTGAACAGCAGTAGAGAATTAAGAGCATGCTGGTGTATGGAGGCAGGGGAAAGGGTAATGTGAAGAAGCATAGGAAAAGCTTTGAGTTCTTTTTCCTATAGATTATGTAGTTTTAAGGTCTTTCCAGGTGGAGATAGCAGAGGAGATTGAGAAGACAGCAGGAGAAAGGAAAAGATGCACATACATCCCAAACTGCATGTAACAGCAGGGTTTTTTTGTCTTAATGGGTGAAGGATTAAGATGATCATCCCTTATTCTGCATATATCTTTTGAAGAGATGTGGGTATGTCAAACCACGGTGTCATACTGTTAATTTACTTCCTCCAGAGAGAAAGATTAAATAAAACAGCAAACAAAACCCATAACAACAGCAAACCAAACAAAAACCAAAACAGTTCTGTAAAATAGGGATTATAGAATTTGAATCCAGAATGCTTACACTCTCTCAGCACATTAAATCAAAACCTTGTAAATCTAAGAGTGTTGATGGAGATACGTCTCTCTCACACCCTATATAAATCCGGAACCAAACACATTAGGAGAAAAACAAGTATTTATCTCTATCACCAGCTGACAAAGAGTGGAAAAAAAGACATATGTGGGGCACAGTGCCTTCCTGGGACTGCTTTGTACTTCCCAAAAGCATCAGCAGCAGTGTCTTAAGGCATTGTGCAAACGCAGCCATTGTGATGACACACACAGTCCTTTACGTGATCCAAAGGCACGAGATTGACACAAACATTGTTGCTCACTCAACATGGTGATGAAAGCTCCCGCCTATAATAATGATCCACTGATTTCTTAAGGAATTTTCTAAGGATGAGAAAAATGCAAAAGACATTTATAAATTATTCAAAATCTGTGAAAGGCTTCTGGTTTTTTTTTCTCTTACATTTTTTTCTTTGAAAGGTAGGGTTTCTTTTTAGAGGTACTTCTTCATGGGAAAGTGCTGAATACCCCATTCTACTTCTCATTCAGGTCCTTGGAATGAGTCATCTTCAGCTCTTAGCTTTCCTTCCTTCCTTGTTCCTGAGCCATTCAGAAATGCTGCTGTTTTTGCCTACTCTGTATTGTCTTATCCAGGGTGACCCTTTGTATCTAAGAGCCTTCCAACCATTAAAAATAGGCTTCCTTTTTCCTGTCTTTCCCTCTCTTCATTCTAAGACCTCCAGTTGGTGTCTTTCTTCATTTTGACTGCAACATTTGAAAGGACAGGATTTAACTTGTTGACTACCTGTCCTGAGCTGAGACCCTGGCTCTGCTGAGCTCCACTTCACAGTGCCACTCAAGTATTTCCCTTGTATTCATAGAATCATTGCAGAATCATAGAATGGTTTGGTTTGGAAGGGACCTTAAAGATCATCTAGTTCCAACCCCCTGCCAGGGGCAGTGACACCAAATCAAGTAGCTCAGAGCCCCATCCAACACTTGAACACTTCAGCTTCTGCTCCTCACACCAGCCACAAAATCCAGTGGAGTCAGCATGGCAACCCACTTATGTCCAGGAAGACCTAGCCCAGATCTCAGCCAACAACCTTTTCCACTGGCTGTGCTTTACCGAGTGGGGAGAGGAGAGAAGGGTGACAGAATAAAGGTCCTGGATGCCTCCCACTGCTATAAATACTATTCAGTGCAGCATAGAGCAGTTTTGACTTTATTTCAGTCTTTTTCATAAGGGGCGAAAGTATGAGATCACAGCTATTTTGTATGAAAATCTGGCCTGAGAGGTGAACTTTGCTGTTAGCAATATCAGCATTCGGCTTCCTCCTACTTTTATCTCATTCACCAGTGAATTAATCTAGTAGGGAAGTCTATAAGAAAAATAAATTCAGGCTCAATTCCTCTGCTGTTACAAACTGATATTATTCATAGCAGTTGACATCAGTAAAGGTCAACCTTTTTTGATAAAACTTCAATGCTTGATCTAATTTTCTTTCTTCTTTTTTCTTTTTTTTTTCTTTTCCTTTTTTTTTTTCCTGAAGGCCTCCCTTCAAAATGCAGTTGCTGAGATCATATTCTTTGCCCATCAATCGCCCACTGTCAGTTCCTCCTGTCCTCTTTGATTCACTCTTCAGGCTCCCTTGGCTTCAGGACATGAAGGTCAGGCTTTTTGTATCCACTTTGAATGCTCTCCACAGCCTGATCTTTCTGCCTACCTGCCCTTATAAAGCCTGCACTGTCAGAGGGTGCCTGAGTTCCCACCCTCTATGAATAGAAGCAAGCAGAAGAACCTATGGCCCTCTACTCCTTGGGGACCTCCAAATGAACAATGAACCAAGTGAAACTAACCAACCAAACCAAATCTCAAACCCAACAGGTCACCAAACAAACTCTGCAGGATTCCCATAAGGGTTCGTTATGGTCTGTGAACCTGAAACTATTTCTAAGCATGAAATACGCTGAAAAACCAAAGCTATGGCAAAATTGGCCTAGGAGAGTTCAATACAGTGCAGAGCAATCTTGATGATGTATGGCAGAAATGCCAATGAGCTATCCACTTTCAGCAGATTTTCCCTTTTTCTTACCGAAAATCAAAGTAAAATTCAGAAGATACAAGCTCATGCAAACCAGAACAAGGAGACAAGCTTTACTGTGCCCACAGACACCGCACCAGCAAGAGCTGCAGATGCCCCAGCACGAACTCCCTGTGCTTTCCTGTGCCCTAAGAAGGACACCGGGCTGTGTTCAGAGGGTAGAGCTGGGCAATTCCCCCAAGTGCCAAAGCGCAGAGGGCCAGGATATCCATAGGATGCTATGGAAGGTCACCTCCATAAAGCTTCACCTACCCCTGCTCTCTGGCCTTAAACCTGAGGCAATGGTGCTGCCAGCTGTGTGTGCCTGGCTTCTGGCTGGGCCACAGGCCTGACTTCTCATTACGTGGAAATCAGGAGATAGGAATGGAGTATGGGAAGGAGGGGAGGAGGGGAGGACATGGCCCAGGCAGTTCTTACCCCTACACTGGTTCTAGGCTAATATCCACACCACTGCACTTTCTTTCCTTCTAGATGAAGGACATAGAGTTAGAGCAATGAATGATTTGTTAAAACCTCTTCTGAATGAGTCAGCTCAAATCTGTTCTCTTTTCCGTTCTGTCTGCTTCTTGCAAAGGCTCTGGCCTTGTTAATTGCCAGAGTTTTCCCCCTGCCCTCACCCAATACTAGATCATTTAACAGGCATGAAGAAAAATGTCATTTGGTTGCCCTTTAGACACTAGCCGGAAAGTGACAATAAATTTAAAGCAGAGTTTTGGGATAAAACAAAAACTGTTTCTGAAGAATGAC
Organism: Melanocharis versteri; assembly: GCA_013397845.1. NCBI lineage: Eukaryota > Metazoa > Chordata > Aves > Passeriformes > Melanocharitidae > Melanocharis > Melanocharis versteri. The sequence continues at coordinate 129,114 of VZTG01007653.1, forward strand.
AGTATGTGCTAAGCATAAATCTTGAAGCTTAGCAGCTGAATTCTGAACCCATGCAATATTATGCTGCCCTGTGTCATTAGCAAGCTGCCAAAATGACAGCAAACTGGATTATCTCCTTCATAATGCAGTCTGTTCAGCACAAAATAAATGACTGCTGACTTCTAATGCGCAGCACTATTAGAGTGAAACTGTGTTGTGACCAGAGGCAATCCTACATGGAATTACTTTGGAAAATGAAGCTGCAATTAATCTTTTCTGGCTACACGTTACCCTAGGTTCTTCTTATCAAAATCATCTAATTAAGCACTGCATTATTTCCAATCTCATACAAGCCTAACTCCCTTGATGTTATTGGAGGTATAACACTATCAACTTGGAGCAGCACCAGAGGAAAGCAAGGCATATTCCCCAGCACAACCACATCATCATGGCTTCTCTCACTCAAAGGGTGTCTCCAACACACTTTCTAGTCACCACCTTCCAGGAGAAATTCAAATTTTAATATTGGTGCTCTCAGACTGCAACCCCAGAAGCTTATGTTGTCAACCAAATCAGCAGAAATTCTTGTGGCAGAGGGGAATGATGACAGATCTTTAAACAGCTACTGTCTTTTGGTTTACAAAGTCTCTGTTTTATATCGAGTCATAAAGAAACTCTGTAGATATCTGGTGTTCCAACTGATCATGAAACTGAGCATGAAAATCCAGATGAAGTTTTTCCAGGGCTTGGCAGAACAGGACTCCTTTTCACTCTTTTGAGATGAAAGATTTAAGGAATTGTATGGTCAAGCCTAAGTACGACATCCTGTACGTGTCTCTACTGAATTTCATCCTACATTCTCCAGTCAGTTTTCCTGAGGTGCTAAGATAATTTTAAATTCTATTCCTCACACTGATGCACTGCAGATTTCCCAGATTCGTGTCTTCCTCAGATCAACCAAACACCATCACTACCAACCTTCAACATCACTACTGAAGACATTGAGCTATGCTGGAGCCAGAGCAGCCTCAGCTGTCCCCCCTTCTGGGCATCCTTCCAGCTGGGCAGTGACTGTGCCATCAAACTGCCCCTTCAAAGCCACATTTCCCTTGCTAATGAGAGATGGCACCAGGAATGGTGCAGATCCTCAGCAACCCTGAAGGGGGGTCCCAAGTATGGATGTTGGCTGAAGCATCTTGGAGAGCATCTTGTTGGGAACTTGCAGAGATCACCTGGGTCTGTGAAAGAGTGGGGCAGAAGGATGGGCAGCACTGTAGCTCAGTCACTCCACCTTTTGTTGTGCCCATCTATGGGAAGCCCCATAAATGTTAATGGTGTTTTCTCCATGGGAACAGGCACAGTAACAAGTTCTCCAAAGGCAACCACCAACTGTGCTTGTTTTACCTTTCTGAGAGAATGAAGGCAGTGTTTTTGTGCAGGAGTTGGGTGTGTCATTCCAGGCAAGCCGAGGCAGGTGGGCCATGTTGCATGTTCACCTGCCTTTTTGGCTCTTCCCTGCAGGCTGAGCACACACGCACGTGGGCTGCCTGTCACAGCGTCAGCCAGGCCATGGCTGCCTCCAGATTTGGAAGGAGCAGGCTTCTGCTTAGCAAGCATGTGCTTCCAGAAAGCCAGCCTCTTCAGCAAGGCAGGCGTTTTGCTAATTTTCTGCGTGCATGTACACATCTCCACATGAGCACTCAGCTTGCTTGGCCGCATCCAAACCACCAGCACCTTGGAGGAGTCATTAGGGAGAGACTGCCCACCTCCCTGCCAGCTGCCTTGTCAGTCCCAACTGTGTGTCACCCCCAAATAAGAATTCATCATGCAGCAGAGCTGACAGGATCTGAGAGGGGATATAGATGCCCAGAGTCAGCCAGAGGCGTTCTTCCTAACCCTATTCCAGTTTTAGAAGAAACACCTGACTACAGAAGAAAAGGCTCCAGATCCCAGCTCTTTATCTCTTTGACTGGAATCTGAAATAAAACCCCCAAAGAGACTTCTAGATGATCTAGATTAACATATGATATGCTTATTTAAATTATAAATCCTGGAGGATTAAAGCTGTATGTGAACAGAGCTTGGGGCGATAGGGTTTTGTCTGTGGTGGGGGCACTAATAAAACATAGAAGTCCAGATTTCAAAAGCGGTTAGGTGTTTTTTTAGGAGTTGATAGTAGATCCCTGTGAGTAGGCGGATTTGTGGCATCTTTCTGGGTGGCAATGAAAATATAGGTTTTTTACAAAAGGACTGGTCTCTGCCCCTATTAAAGGTTATTTCTGCTTTGCTAAAACTCCACAGTGATACACCGGAAGATGTCACAATACAATGCACTGAACTCAGAGGTGAGCACTGAGTGTTCATCCTCATGATACATTATTGATGTGTTGCTACATTTCCTTATGCTTGGGATAGGTCCTGCATTTTGCTGTACTCAGTGGGAAATTGTAGGTAAAATGGGGGTGATTTGGCTAAAAAGTATGCTGTGACTCCCCTGGTGCTCCCTGGATACCGTACTGGTCATATGCATGTGCCTGAGTTTTCAGCAGAGGAATAGTCCTGTTACAGACTGAGCTGCGGAGCCAGCACCTGAATCCATGGAAATTCTTTTCACCTGTGTCATTTAGTTATTAAAGCTTCATTCAGATCAATGACTAAGAAGATAGTTTTACTTTTGCACATTTGTCCTTGATCTATTGAATATTTTTCTTCCAGCTACCAGTCACCAAAAGGGCATGTGTCTGTATGTGGGCATGCAGAACAGTTTTGCCTAAATAATTGCCACGCTGCCTTGATTAGAGGCTCATGAAAATGTTCTTCATACATATTTCATATACAAGCAATTTTCCATTTCTTTTTCCCTGCTCACCTGCCAGTAGTCACCCGAGAAATGCATATTATTCACTGAGGTAGAACCTATATTTTTTTAATGTCAGATGCTGGTTTGATGACAGAGAGTTGGGATAATTCCTAGAGACTGCAATACCCCTGAAAATTGAAAGGTTGAACCGGTGTAGTCTAAGCTATGGATTTGAGGTGTTCTAACTAAACTGCCAAGCGCCTCATGTCTACTGTGAAATAGATAGCAAGGACAGATCTGATTCACACACACACACAAAGTAGTTGGTGATAGTAGCAGAGCATTCCTTGGTCAGCACAGGGCTTCACTCCTTTAACATGACCACAACTGAAGGATCTGTGCAGGAAAAAGTGCCCCCTAGAAGCTAGCTCTTCAGGGATTAAATGGATATTAGTTCTCTCTTGATACCAGGAGACTGGAGGATTGCATAATGGGGCACATTGAAGAGTTTCTGAAGAGGAAGTGAGTCAAAGTTTGTTATTTTCAGTGCAGCCAGGATTGTGTTTTCTGCCACTTGTAGGGGGGGGTTGGTTTACCCAGCATAGTTGTGCTACAGGAATCACAGCCAGGATCAAGAGCAAACATCCCAATTGCGACATCCTGGCAAGAAGCTTGTTCTAACAAGTAACTATTTTGAGACGAGGAAGAAAAAACAACAAAAGTTGGCAGAAAGAGCTGCAAAGGGCTGCACTTCATGTGGATGCTCCCTACTGCTCCCCAGACCTTGCAGACCTGGCTGTGCTGTCCAGGATCCTGCTGCCTCTGCTCTGCCAAAACAACTTCTCTGTCTGTCTCTGAAGCACTCCTGAACACCCGCAGTCTTTCTTAACTCTGCCTCTGTTCTTTCCGATCCATGGTTCCCATCTAGCTGCTGGCACTCCCGTGCATTGTTCCTGCACGGTGCAGTTGCAGGCAGATCCAGTTTTCCCTGCACTGTTTGTTCCCTAACGCCTCAGCGTCCAGGTGCACCGAGGGGTATTGCACCATGTACCTCAGGCAACACTGCCTGCTTGTCACTACCCGCAAGATCCGAAATATTCATGTAGGGCTTAACTCGCCACTGCCAGGCGTCTCCTTGGGTCATTTACATCTGGGCAAAGGAAATGCGGTGGCTGTGATATAGGACCAAAAGTGAGTAGCTGTAAATTGACAAGGGCCATTTGCCACTGTTATTAACCCCCTGAGTCACACTGCCTCCAGATATTTCCTGTGTCACTGCTACTTTTATTTCTTCACAAATAAAGACTGTAGACTTCAATTTGCTCCTGCTCACATCAGGCTTGACTCAAGGCTCTGAGAAGGAGAATGACACAAGGAAACTTGCCTCAGCACAGGCTGGAAACTGTACCCTAGGTTCTGCAGAGTTTTGAAATTATTACAAGATGTGTGTTGGTGCTGGAGTACTAAACAGCTTAAGGAGCTATTGTGATATTAACAGTCTCTTGTAGACAGACTGTGAAAACAGACTATTACCTTGAATATTTCAGAAAGATTGGATTCTAGGTTCAGGATTGGCTTTTATTCTTCTTTTTTTTTCTTTTCATTTACTCACTTAATGCTATCTAACATCAAAGGAAATGCCTTCAAGCATTATCCTGAACAAATCTCTGTGGCTGAGGCACAGCAGACATCAGGCAGTGCAAAGTGCAGTAGCCTTGAAAGTGTTTGAGCCATCTGGACCTTTGACATTAGCCTGAGGTTTGCTAAATCACCTAGTTAGATGCATGGCAAATGCTTCACACTGAAACAGCTCTCAGTTGGTTTCCACTGGCAATTGATTGCAAAATAATTAGTGTTCGTGACATTTATATGGAAGACTTTTAAAATATGAAGAGGCAGGATTTGGTTAGGACTAGTGGGAGTGTACTTGTGGAAGCAAAATTTAACCTTTCTCTTAAAATCTTATAGAACATTTTAAATTTAAATCGAGAGCTTTAGGAATTAGCATTTGCTTTGAGATCCCTAGACTGCAGAGTAGAAATGTGAAGACAGAGAAAATCAAGATTATCGTTCCCTCATATAATGGGCTTCAGATTAAGCAAGCCAGGCATACACTGAATTGCAGTGACATGGAGCCCTTATCTAACCTCCAACAAAACAGCACAGCTCAGACTAATAAAGGTTTCTCAAACTCAGGCATCGAGTACTTGGTGGGACCACAATAAAGAGGGTGCCAGGACATGCCTCAGATATACCAGGATTACTGAGTCACAGGAAGGGATAGCAGAGTGTTAGTGACTTGGGTTTCTAGTCCTGTGGTTACATTTACCTGCTCAAGTGATATTCTTCCTTTCCTCAGAAACGACAAGTGACCTCTTGTCAACTACTGACCATAGAGAGAGAAACATCTCAAAGTGGGAACCCAAAAGAAAAAGAAAATATTTTCACTCAGTGCTTTGGGAACTTGGCTGAAAAAAAGTCCACAATGAACACTCCCATGACTGAAAGATATCAGATGAAAATCAGCTAGTTCTGTCTCTTACAGATAAAAGGGATTCTTCTTCCTCACCAAGAGCATTTAACAGGCCTTTAGAGATTTGCAGTCAATAGAAAATAGCTTTATAGAACTAGCAGTTTTCTGGCAAAATAATTTATGCCAGTTAATCATTCTGTGCATTCTCTGGAAATCTGATGTGATATCATGTCTGGATATAGTTCTGGTTTTCTCTCTCTTGTGAAATACTGACACTGGCTATCACATCCACAGCACCAAGCAGCATCTCTGAGGGATTCATTCAGTTGTTCAGCCCAGGAGCTGGCCCTCTGTCTCTTCCCTCTAGGACTCCAGGAGCTGCCTGACTGGTGGTTTTACCACTCTCCTTCCAAGTAATGGGTTATCTGCCCAGGTGGAGGGTCTGAGAAGTTAAGCCTCAGGCAGATACATCAATACAATCTGCCTGCACCCATTTTGTTGTGCCTTTAGCTGACTTTGTACTCAGTGTTTTCTCCAGTCACCCCTTTGAACTTCCTGTTGATGCCTGAAGTGTCTGCATGTCAGGCATGTTTTCCAGCCACAGTGTCATTCTTCTTCCTGCACCTATTTTTAAATTTTCTAGCTCCTCTTGATGGTGGGCACAGCATCGTTCAGTGCAGTAATGTGATGGCAAGAGGAAGACACAGGCAGATGAAGCATCTTCGTATAAAAGCTAAAGTAACTAAACCAGCCCGCAGTTCCTTTGCAACATTTGTTTCAGGTCTTGGCCTCTCCCAAAGTATTCTCAAGGAAACCATAACAGGATAAGATGTTGACTTGGCTATTTATGTGACAGTCCCCGAAGTCCTGGTCACTACGGGTCCTGTATTTGGGCTTACGCTTGGCCCTTCAGGCAGGACAGTCATAGCATCCAAGGGATGCTCAGGGAGTAATTGTATACCCCTGGTGCAAGGAGTATACATATAATTATGTATTCTCAAAGTGTACAATGCTTGGTAATTATACACAGTAGACCCAAAAATATCATTTAACACGTGTGCTGGTTTTTAAGGCAAAAATACTGGTGAATTTACTTCATGATTATATGGTCCTTACCACATGCACTTTCTTCCAGTATTTGATACTTACTATGTCATTAAATGGTCAGCAATTGCTTTGGAGGCAAAGACTGCTTGGAAAATTGTTCTCTGCAAAATGGAGCATTATTTAAAAATCATTAACATTTTTCACCACAGCATTTTTTCTAAGGAAAAATATACAAGTCTTGCAATTTGACTTCAGCCTATATTCTTCTGGAGATGTGTTGTGTTCCTGTTGTTCTGAGAAAGCATAATGATGTTGCTCTCCAACTCCTTTAATCAATGTTTCTCTCTACCCATTTTCCTCTCTAAGTCCTTCCCTCCTAATCCAGAAATAAAAATTGAAAGCCAACCGTAATTTTAAGCCAACAATATTCCTGTTCCTCCTGAAGCCAATGGATGTGGCATAGTTCCCACTGACTTCCCGTAGTCCAAGTTCTGTTTAGGGAATCTTGCCATGTGGATGGAGTAACTCCACCAAGGTCAACAGGTTTGCACAGAAAATGCCTGCGCACAATAGCAGCACAACCCATCCTAGTGGTGGGAGGATCTCTTCCAATTTCTTCCGATCCAGGCATATCTACAGATGCCTGCACACATGCCAGAGGGGAGCTTGCAGTCCACAAGCTCTCTTTATGTTTGCTAGCATGGTATATTATTTTGTTTGATTACTGGGCTGCAGCACAGAAACACAAATCAGCCGAACTCAGCCCGATTGCAAATTAAGGAAAATGTAGCCTGAAAAAAACAAAGAGGCAATTCTAGTCAGAATATTCTATACCGAGACTTACAGGGCTCTAACTAGAGTAATTTTATGGCTCCTGATGTAAGGACTAAATTCCTATTTAGCTCTTCTGCTTTTGCTTGTGTTTTCTATTTCTTCCAAGGAGCACTGAAAATATTTAAGTGGTGATTCACAACAATATGACACCAGTTAAGCTCTGAGACTGGAATTTACTCATTTTCAGAAGACCAGCAGAATGGCTGTACATTACTGCATTGTCAAAATAAAGCTCAAAGGAGACTGTGGTAAAGCATGTACCCCATTCTGGCTGCCTACACAGGAGAGTTCCATCCTAGTTTGCAGATCTTTGCCAGCATGGCATTCTTCAGGACAAACTGTACCCAAAAGCAATGTGAGCATGGAAGACATGACTCTCTTTAGCTCCTGTGGTCATGGTATCCATCCCTGAAAACAGGATCTGTTAATTTGTGATGGCTCCTACCACATCTTGTTTTCAGGCCTGGTGAAAGCAATGAGTGGTTTATGGAAGCCAAGACCAGACAGCTAAGGACAGCTTGGGTGGAAAAGGAAGGTATGAACACAGCACCTTGGCCACAGAATTACTTGCTGGCTGGTAGGTGCAAACAAGTCATTTTAATAGCTACAATGCTGGACCACATGGTACAGTTCAAATGCTAAATGTCAGACTAAAAATGTTTTGGGGACTGGATTCTTTAATAATAATAATAAAGTATTTCTCCTCTGAAAGCCACATGCTTTCTTTAGCCATTTTCCTTTTGAGGAAAACCACCCTTTTTCAGATGTTTCTCAGCTGACAGATTGCTACATCGCCTGCCTTAGAAAACGGATGCATCCTGCCTGTGCATGCCTGTGTCAGAAGAGTGAGTTTAAAAATAGTTGGCCCTACAAGAAAGACCTTCTGATCATATGACAATGCAAAGGTACTTCAGGGGTTCAAAGCAACTATTTCTCTCAGGCATCTTTGTCCAGGTCCACGTAATATCATAAACATTTTTTCCTGGAACATCTAGTTTAATTGCTTGGTACAAGCACTTTTTTTTGGGAACCCAATATGGCCACAGAATGACTGCCCTCAAATGCCTGTTACCAGCTGAGATAAAACCTAGGCTTTGGGGCACCTGTGTTTTATAGTACTACTAAAAATACTATGTGAACCTTTGGGTTTCAGCCTTTCCCGGGTCATAACATCCTGATTCTCTCTGCTCTCCCACAGAGAACAAAGTCTACCCCTGTTTAACCAGCAAGAAGCTCCAAAAAGCATCTCTGCAAGTTCATCTAGCAGCAAAGCCAGTAGATCTGCTCTGAAAATAGAAGCAGCAAAAGAGAAATGGGTGATGACTCACAGCTTAGCTCTGCTCTTGTTTATAGTGGCATAAAACAAGAGTAACTCCCTTGTCACTGGTGAAGTTAACACCCTTTCAAGTAGCCACACTTCTTGGGTAATTTTAGATCAATCTACACTCATTCATCATGATTCAGCTTTGATATTGGATTGGCTCAACTGGTTTACAATTCAGTGAAGCTCCTATGCATCTGATCAATCAAGACTAATGAGAGAAGCTGAGCTGATTTGTAAAGGTGCAAATAGTGACATTGCTTGGGTGACACAGACCCTGCATCATGCAGTCTATGATTTCCCCAGAAAGAAGCTCCCCTGCGGTCACTAGATGGGTATTAGTTTAAAACAAGTGGAAATGAGTGGGAAGAAAACTTGGCTGAGGGATGAACAAGAGTGTTTGTTAGTTGCTTGCATTTCCTTGGCATTACACAACACAATTTTTGCAGACATGGCTAGATTCCTACCTGGAGGAACTTGCTGAGCATAAGGGTGGGTTGAGGATTTTGCTTGCCTGTTTGTTTTCCTCCAAAAAGCAGAAGTTTACGGGAAATTCAGTTATATAAAGGTGTTTCTGTTTTAGTGACAATATTTGCTTGGGAGAAAATGTTTCTCATCCGTCTGTGCCGTATATTTTCAGTTCCTGAAAATAGATAAGAAAGTTGCCTGACATCCTGTGGGAAGTCCCAGAAGAGGACAGTATCACATATGCAAAACAACCCCCAAAAAAGTTTGGCAACAGACCTAGGGCAATCAGAAATACAAGAAAAGCTCTAAATAATGCCCCAGTTCTGAGCTATCTATTGTCATTGCCTATGTAAATGCTGATGGAGGTATTCTGCTGATCCAGTAGTGTGCTATTCTCTGGCCAGACCCCCCACTTAGATTTCTGGGCCACCCCACAGCAAGCAAGAGAAGTTATCAGACCTTGTTGATTGTCCACTGAGGGGCGGAAATGAAAACAGCTAAACATCTGCTATTCTTCACAGCTACATTACAGCTCAGCTATGCAATCCACCTAGCTCACTTCCATGCAAACGAAATGGGGCGCCAGCATTTCCAGTATTATAAATCAAGGTTACAGTCTGAGATGCTGTTAGAGATCCTATAAATAAAGATAAGTATATGTGGGGTGGGGGCAAAGATAATAAAAAAGATCCCACATGTGTAGGGATTTGTGCTGTTGCTCAAACAAAGGGATGGGATTCAAGAGGCACAGCTGTTCCTTGCCTGTTGCTGCCTCTGCCCATACATTTTAAACAATATCCATATTTAATTGAGCAATCTCAATGATATTTTCTCAAGTGCTTTTGAGAGGTCTGTTTGGTTCATTTTTTCTTGGCATCTTTATCGTCCAGCTGCTAATTTCCTTATTACTGAGGACCCTATCACTCACGGGAGGTCTAGATCTTGACTGGTCCTGCATTCAGTAGATTTTAGAGCTGATGTGGCAGGATATTATCCGTTGAGATATAATGGTATTTTTTAAAGGTAATTATAGTCAGCCTTTAAAGATGTATATGGGAAGTCAATGCCCAGGTTTTGTCCCCTTTGGAGCAGCAGTCAGCAGCAACCAAGCACCATGCAAACATTGTTCTGTGCCTGCCTCCACACCTCCTTTTGGGCTCACCTCTGTAGGAATTTGCTGACAGCAGAAAACAGCAACTTATGGCTTTCCCTGCTTTTGGCTACTGCACTGTGGAGCTGAAGCCTGAGAAAAAGGACATGTGTGGCATCTGCACAGCTGTGTGCAGAGTGAGGTGAGGAGACAGGAGCTGGGACAGAGCAGCTGCCTGTAACCCCCAAGGAGAACTCTTGGCACAGATAGCATGTGCTGGATAAAGGGGACTCATCCTGAGTCTGGGCTACATTGTGTGGACCTGCTCTGACATCCTGGAGGAGCCACAGCAAGGGAAGGGGACCCCACAGGAAATCAAACCCTCATACACCTTCATAACTTCTGGATGCTAAGCCATACTGATAATCCACTTTAAAGTCAGATATACAGGGAGTATGAAAGGCAAAGGAAGCCAACAACATCTTGGAAATGAAGCTGCCTTTACAATTTAGAGTTGTTTTCATTTTTGCTAAAGCACTGTCCAGTCAAGTCTGGTCTGTGATCTCAACTCCAGGCATCAGGGCACATTAAGTTCTGGGGTGGGCACTGCTTGAGAGGGAGGAAGGTGATGGGGGACTGCTGAGATATGCCAGAAGAGGGAAAAGCTGCTACCCGAGGCATGCGGTGCAGACACCCCAATGTCTCTGCAAGTAGTCAGCCTGGGTCATTCAAGCTCAACTCCTGGCAGAGTACCGGCATTTGGGACTACCTGAGCCCAGCTAACAGGGGCTGGCAGACATTCCTGCCCCAAGGGCCCTGGCCCTGGACTGGGGAGGTTACAGAACACCAGCAAACAGGATGAATGAAGCATAAGATTAGTGTGGATAAGTGCAAGAGATTGTCTAGTGCTCCTCAGAGGTGCATTGTCTTTGATAAAACCAATTAAATTTTGCTCGACAGAGTGTACAGTTTCAGGATTTGTTCTGGGATGACTGAATAAATTCAAACAATGGAAAGGAATCACATAGCAGTTGCAGACAAAGTCAGCATGAAGGTAACAGACGCTTTTTATGTCTCCAGTCTCCTTTACGGCTCTTTCCATCAATTTCAAAGCAGTTATCACCTCTTTGAAATTCAGTAGTGCTGAAGGGCATGGTCGGGCTGTGCCCAAGTAATAGGATAGAATTTTAAGGGGAATGAAGACATGCAGCAGTGGGACAAAACTGTTCAATCTGCTTTGCTTAACACATTTCTGCAGGCAATAGATGTGGCTAACACAGATCAGAGGTAGGAGAAACATTTAAAATCTGTAAATTAAATATTTATATTAAAATAAATATGCTTGTGTTCCATAAAGTATATAATTAAGAATTGTTTGCTGAAATGTATGGTTAGCAAAGCTTAGATGTAATTGCTATGGCAGTGTTATGTTCTATTTGCAACACCATTACAATCCACTTAGTTTCCCAGGGAAAACTTGGGAAATAATTTAATGCTATCTAGATGAACACAGGAGAAGAAATTGTTTTCACAAGATGGACGTTTTTAATTACTCAGAATTAAACTGCAGTGCCACTGACATTTGTTTAATTTTGAAATGCCACATACTAGGAAAGCATAGGAAAAGTTACCAGATAGATTTTGTGTGTGTCTGCAAAGGAAGACTCCTTCTCTTTTTAATGGTCTAAAAAACCCCAAACCCACTCATAATCCCAAAATGGGATTGTGCATTTAATCTAATTATGCACTAGACTCTGGAAAATCCTGAGAGTTTCCTGTTATGCTGTTTGGCTTTATCCTTCATCTCGGCTGAAACCTCTGAGCTCACTTTGAGTCTCTGTGACACCATGGATCTGATTCAGCAAAACACTTAAGTATACTCTCAGCCCAAGCACTTTGAGGACTTGCATCCTTGCTTGGCAGCACTTTTAGGCACTTACAGAACTTAAAGCATATACTCAAGTCCCTTCAACTTCATTGAAGCATAAGATCTACTTAAGTATTTTGTTTAATGAAAGTATAAGTGATTAAAATATCACGAACGCAAATGTATTTTTCTCTGGTTTGCATTGCTCACTTCTTTTTCAAGAGGCCCAGCTTGTCAGATCTATTTGTTTGTACTCACTTTAAATGCAGAGCTGTGTGTGGGAACTCTACAATTAATTTCTCCAATCTGCTTGTTTGATTTTCCCTGCAGATGTAGGGTTCCCAGCTTTTTTGGGAAGTGCTGTGCTGCAAAGTATTTAGCACCTTACTGAAGCCAGAGCAGGGCTACAAGTCAGGTTCACTGTATGTGACAGAAGCAGATGAGTAAGCTAAGCTCTGTTTCAGGCCTCTTAGGCAAGATTTGTGCATCTTTGGCTCTAATCTTGCAAGCCACATATGAGGAAATAATCTTCATCCACTCAAATACATCCTCGAAGTTGGTGGAAGCAGCCGATGCACAGAAAGCTTGCAAGGACTGATCCTTATTTAAGCCAAGAGAAGAGAAAACAGTGCAAACCCAATCTGAAAGAGATCATGTGCATCTGCCACTGGAGTTGGTGGCAATTTAGCAGCAGCTTCAGCGGGCACAGTGCCAAGGGCAGGGCTGGACCCTTTGCTCTGTCTGTGCCATCCAAAAAAACAAGCAGAAAGATTGCTTTTCCCAGACTATTGTGGCATGATATAAATGAACTCAGGCAAGACTGTCGATAAACCCTCTTCTCTGCAGTCTCTTTTATAAGGCTGGGTAATTATATAGGAATTACCTCTCAGCCCGATCTTTCAATGGCTCCTAAAAAATACAAGGAAGGTATTTGACTCCATCAGAAAGCAAGTTTTGTACTGCAGACCTGTTGTGTTACATCCGTGAGAGGAGCGCAGGCTGCACAGCCTATGTGTTAATGTCTCCCACTAGTCCTCCCCTTTAGCAGAGGAGTCCGTCCTAATTTTTCCCTGACAAAAAGACACAGCTAAACTCCTAAAGCTTCAGGATGACATGCCAGCTGCTGGCAAATTTTGCATCTGTGATGAAGCAGGAGGAATTTTGGCACTTCATCGTGCCCCACAGGAGAGGAATTCTGCTCGGCAGCTTGGCCAGAGAGAGTTTTAAAGTGGGATCTTTTCTCAGGACATATTTAAGAGAAAAGCCATCTTAGAGGAGGTAAAGGCAAGTGGTAAAACTCTACCAGGTTCAATAAACTATGTTGACAGAGACATTGATCTCAGCACTAAAATGAAAAGATTAATCTAGCTTTGGTGATGCTAATGCACTGGGGGAATCAATTAGTACAAAGGGACTGCAGAAACTCCTAAAAACTCTCACCATACAGAATTTGACTCAGAAGGTTCTTTTCTAAAAGACCAAAACACCCAGGAAACCAGCAGCTTTTAAACAGAGAGAGGTACACAGACAGAGGTCAACCAGAGAAAGAAATACTACTTTTTCTCTTAGCTTTGAAGGGTTTTACCCTTGAACAGAGCTGGTCAGCAATACCAAACAGCATCTGTAAAAGGAAGGGTAGCTAAGCACAGGACAGGCCTCAAGGATACACAATTTTATAACCATCATCTTAAAGAGGATATCTTAAATCTGATTTAATCTCAGGCATCTTGAGTAATTTATCTGAAACATCCATATGAAGTGCTTTTTTGGCCTCTGCTTATTTCATGGTCAGGAGAGAGGATGATTCAGCTCACCTGTTTTTCATGTACAGACTCAGGTGATGGTTGAGGGAGTCGCATCAGAGAAAGGACTTAAGCTGTGTGAGTGGGGACAGGGCTGTTTCCTTGTCTTGCATTCTTCACAATGAATGATAATAACTCTTGGTCCTACTCCTCCTTTGATTTTTTCTATTTGATTTTGAAGATGTTTTTTTCCTCCCTGAGACTAGGTAATCATCATTTTTCAATACTTAATTTTCAGCCAGAGGTGGGGTAGGAGGTGGAACTCCTCGGACAGCATTGCCACAGAATGGATAAGCTGTCCTTTCCCTGCTCCCTCCGGGGAGAGCGGGAGAGCAGCAGGGCCTGAAGCCTGGCTTCACCTCCATCCTGTCCACCCTGCCACTGACCACCAATCACATAAGAAAACCTAATTTTCAGAACTGCCTGACACCTGCAAGTCTCCAGCAGGAGCTGCCAGTGCTGCTCACACTGGCAGGTCAAACATGAGGCCTGCAGCAGTGCTCGGCTCCAGCCATGTGTGGCCAGGCTCTTGTGCTGGGTCTGGTGGGGTCGGCACCTGTGGTGTGCCAGGTAAAACCCTGAGTATCCTTCCTGCTTTCACAAGGGAGCTTGCTTTCCACGAGGCAGGGTCACCAGGCAATGCCTGCGGAGCAGCAGCTCAGCCCTGCGTGGTGGCGGGAGACCCTGCTGATGGCTTGGGCCAGCCGGGCGCGGTGCTTGTGGGGAGGCCTCAGCGAGGCCCCTCAGAGGTGCCACGAAACCCCCGGCCTCACCTCGTCCTTCCGCCCACCTGATGCCAGGTAAGGCCCCCGGGGCTGAGCTTCTGGACCTCAGGCACTTCCACCACGTGTGGCCATGGGCTCTCCAGGGCGAGCAGAGACACCCAGGGCTATCCAGGAACGTCCCCGCTGCCACAGGTGCCCCGTGGCGGCCGCTGTGGGGTTCCTCGTGGTGTGCAGAGCGGCTCCGAGCAGCCGTCGGGCACCAGCGCCGAGGCAGAGTACCTCATTTAACCCTGCTGAGGGAAACGCCAGCTCTTTCCCCTCTCAGCATTTGTTCTCAGTGGCTAATCCAGGAAACACACGTCCTTTCTATTTACTTAGAAGAGAATGAATAACAACCACGCTTCTCCTCGGCTCCTTCCCCCTCTCTGGCCCTCTCCTCACTCCCCTCCCCACCTTGCTATTAAAATGGCAACCTCTGTGCTGCAGACATCGCCGGGCTGCTGGAGCACTTAAGCAGCGCCCTGTGAGCTGCAGCCATTTACTATGTGCGATTGTTTCTGCGAGACCTAATAATTCTACCATTGTTATTACAACACTGTGCACTAATACAAATGAGCTTGTAAATAGGGGTCCAACTAAAATAAAACCATTATAATCACAGCCCAGGCTGTAAATCACAGACTAGTGTATTCTGCTGTGGTTTGACCCAGAGCCAGGCAATAGTCAAATAATCAAACTGCAGATGTTGGGATAGCAAATCTGCTTAAATTTAAACAGTGGCAAAGATCCAAACAACGGGAGGGGGAGAAAAGAGTCCTTTGCACAATGTAGGAATTCCCCCCCCACCTCCCTTCTTGTTAACTGGGTCTATAAAGTAACCAGACATGTTACCCGATAATTGTGCTGCTCCTCAGCAGCTTGTGCAGCCAGCGCCGGCTCGCAGGAGCGATGCCATGCAAAGCATCTGCAGACTGGCTGGTAATTAGCACTATCTGCCAGGCTTGCAGGGACATCCCTCCCAACAGTCCCATGGCCACTGCCAGTGGCGAGATCAAGCCCTCCAAGCCCTCCCGGGGGAGAAGCCCAGGGGTACTCATTAATGTTCTGTACCAGGAACTGCGTTAGAGTCACCCCAGAAATCAGTGATGCAGAGTCACAGATTGACTCCCTCTAATTTCGTGAGCTTCTTGCTATGAGTAAATCCTCTCCCTTCTCCGTCTCACTCTCAGATGACCCTAGTTGCCCATGATAAAGCCCAGGACACAGCTGCAATCTGGACTCTTGCTCAGGGGAGTTCATGCTGGGCCGAGGGCTCGTGTCCCTACCTCAAAGCATCCTCGTCCAGGGCACACAGAGAGACCTGCCTAGAAGTGCCACACTGAGGGTCATTTCACTGAGCAAAGTCCCAGGGGCAGCAGGGACCCTGCTGCAAATGTGGGGCAGCTGGGAAGAGGATCCACATGAGGCTGTCATGGTCTGCCAGCTGTTTCTATGGCCGTGGGAGGTGCAGTGTGGTTGCTTTTCCTCCAAGCCAGAAAGCAGGATCTGTGTCGGTAGTGCTCACAGGCGGTGTGTTTTTGTCTGGAGAATACATGAGCCTTGGCTGTTGCCCCATGACATTTGAAAGGATGCTATAAGCTTCTTTAAGAAAAGGCCACGGTCATTTGTTTCTCTTGACAGCCCGAGGCAAACAAGTTGGATGGGTCTTGTTGCTCACCACGTTGTCACATGTGGACGCAGGAGGACTGTTAAATGTGAGAACCTCCTTGATGTAACTTTAACTTACTAGGAAGGAATTTTTTATGCTTTTTTTTTTTAATGTAATATTTAAGCTGCTGCTAGGCAACAAGTCATAAGAACAATCAATCACACAAACAGATGCCATGTAAATACATCTTTTAAGCAAGTAGCTCAAGAAATCATTGAGGGGATAAAGTAGTGATCTCTCCAGGGGAAAATTAGCAAAATGAGCTCGCCAGTCTTGGATGAAGGCTGGACAGGATACAAACCAGCCATCCTCGTGAATCTGCTTCTTCTCTGTGGCACTGACACAGCAGCTGTGAATATTAATATTATTTGCCTAAAACCTTGTGACCAAATTCCACTAGCAGAACAATTTGCCCTTCCTGCTCAGGAAATATTTGCTGTTAAAATGACTTGAAGGCAACATGAACCAAGCTGGAGGGACCCCAGAAGGAGGTTTTGGTTATAAAAAGCTCATTCACTTATTTAAAACCTTTTCCTTAGAAATTGAGAAACCAACTTGGATGAAAGTTCTCTTTCCTCATTTTTTTCTCTATTCTTGGTTCTTTTTAAGGGACAGTCTATCTCCTGGAGGTAGCAAATCTTTTTCAGCCTCAGTCTCCCTCCTGGAGGGAGCACAATGTTAAAAGCAGAAAAATGTGCCACTCCAAGTACATACTGCAAAATTAACACCTTGGTGTGCACTCCTTGAAAATTCATTCTGCTGCATGCAAATTTTCACAGGTTTTCCTGCTCCATTTGTCAAGGGCACCATTTTTTAAAAGTGCTATTTTTTTAGTCTTTGATTTACAGTAAGCCCATTGCTCAGAGGAAGCCTGCAGAAAGAGACCAGTTTCCTTTGATGCATTCCTAAGTGTCTTGGTGAGAGGAATTGTTCTGGTGTGTGAATCAACTCTGCTTCCTCTGCCTGTCAGAAAAACAGTGCAACCTTGTACTGCTGATATATGCCACGCTGCACGGGATGTGGTTGATCTCCTCTGCTGCTGCTGCTCCGCGGAGATCTGTTTCACAATGTGAGCAGCAACCAGATTAAAATCAATGCTGGAGGTTGTTGTGAACATTAAGCATTAAATAAACTCCAACATTGTACCATAATTCCTCATGAATGATTAGATCGTCCTGCTGGGAGTGCTACCATTATACATAAGGCAAATGTCACTGGGTGCCTCATAAATTTAGCATACAAGTACTAAACATATTAGGTTTGATTCACTGCTGCCTAGCTTCAGTTTATCCTAGTATGAGGCAGAGGAGTTACATCGGCATAAATGTGCAGTGAAACACTGGTTCCCTTCTCATTTTAAGGGATCAGCTGTTTCCACTGACTTTCATAAGACTGATGCTAAGTAGATTCACAGTTGCTCCACTCCAGCTATGTTAAGTCTCAGTTGTGGTAGATCATGCAGGGGAGCCAGTCCTGGGGAAAAATATAGGCTGGTATTTCTGGCATAGAAATGCAACCCCTAATAGTGGAGGCAGGTCTAGATTGCAAAAAAATAATGTGCTCTGGAGCTGGGTTGACAAAATCAAATTAGCTGATTTAGGAAGAAAAAACAGACTCAAGGCAGGTTGGCTTTTGATACAGGATAGCTGCTCAAGTGCAAGTCTACCATGGAGCTTATGTTGAACAGGAGCTACATACGTGATCCAAAACCCAGATTGTCTCCAATTCTCTGGCACTTCAATGAGTGCACTCCTGTCAGCTGCACTGAAACTTTCCCGGGGACAGGGAAGGTTGGCACAACACCATTTCGGTGTGTTCCACTGCTCCCATTCCAAATATAGTGATGTTCCATTGATGTTTCAAATTTTCCATTAAAAGAGTAATTTCCCTCAAAGAGAATTTCCCTCCATCTGCTGTTTGTCAGGGAGGAAATAAAAGTCTCGTGCCTCAAAAACATTATTGGGAAAACCTTTAAAATCATATGCTATTGACAACAGCAGCAATAATGGAGCAGAATATGGCCTATGAAGCTCTCTGGTCCTTGACTTTCTCACTGAAGGATTATTCCCTGCAATGCCCCTCAGTGCATGTTGTCCAAGGTATTTTTTTTAATGAGGTGTTGACTAATTCCCTCGGGAAATTTTTCTGCAGTCTGACAGGTCTCATTGTTAGCATTCTACCCAGCCTAAATTTTCCTTTACCAGACTTTGTCTCAAACTATTTCCCTCTTTCCTTGGTGTATTATGCATCTTTCAAATATTTGTAGGCAGTTATCATATCCCCTTTTTTAGCTGTCTGTCAGCCAAGCTAAACATAATTAGCTTTTTTTAATCTTCCTCCATAAATCCAGCTTGCTTTCTTGAAATCCAGTCCCCTTCTCCTACTTACGTGTCTTTTTGGTATGATGAAGCTACATATTTTGTGGTTACTTTTCACACGCTATCACTGATACCAGTAGGAAGAGGCATCAGAAAATCAGACAGTAGATCAGGGATAGTTTCTAGTCTAGGTCAATTTTTTTGCTTTTTGTAACACAGACTTAGCTTCGCTGCCAAATAATTTGGGGTTACCTTTGAATTTTTATATCAGTTAATATTCACAGAATTCAAGTCCTGTAGAGTACTTTCAAAGCAAATTGCTGTAAGAGATTAATTAGGAATTTTGAGTACATTCTATGGGTAGACTTGGAACAGTAGAACACTGCTGGAAAATTAATTTACCTGTCATGACAATGTGTTAACTGATGTGGAAAAAAAACACTTTTTTTTTTTTTTAACAATTAGAAAATATTATCCAAGAATGTTTTGGGGGTATTTTGTTTGTTTGGCACTAGTGAAACAAGTGTTCCAATGTCCCAGCACATACTCCCTAAGCATTTGCTGCAGGATGCCAAAACCCCATTTTTCAGATCTATGTAAACAACAAGGGAGTATTTCCCATCATATGCATCCCACAGGACTGAATGGAAGCTTAACCAGAGCATTGTTTTGCACTTACTGATTCTGGACACAGGCAGGATCTATTTACTCATTCAGTCATTATTTATATATATTTATATGTATAATCCATATATATCATATATATACATGTGTATCCTTTGGGAAGAAAGAGAGGGGATTAAGTGCACGCAGCAGACATGAATTAAGTGCTCATATTTTCCAACCAGTTTTAAATTTCTCCTTTAGATCAAAAGACTTCAGAGACTTCATAGCACTTTAATTTCAGCTAGGCTCCAGAGATACAATATCAAAATGCTGAAGAAATTCCTCCATACGGAGATTTTAAAGATGAACTGCCTCCAGGTCTTGGTTTGCTCACTTCTCAAGGTGACTGAAAATGTCAGCTTCATGTATTAGTAATAAATGACTGAAACAATTTCCCAAGGAATGCAATTGATTCTTCATTCACTGGAATACTTGTACCGAGGCTGGTTATTTTTTAAAAGATAGACTGTAATTTAAACAGACACAAGTAATATCTGGTAAATCTGTACAACTTCTGTTTAGCAAAATGAGCAGATTAGAAGATAATCCTTTGTTTGCCCTTAAGCATATACTAACACCTCCTTCCTTCGTTGTATGCACGCAGATTTGTAGATTTTCACTTCTTCTCCCTCAAATACCATAGCTATGACAAAAAGTGTAAAGAGGCATCTTACTTGTCAAAATGCCTTCAGGGAAATTAGCAACTGAAGCAGGAAAATCCCCGCTGGAAGAAAATCCCCTGAAGCAGGGATAGAAGCATGCTCAAGTGCAGGCTTCCTTCAATATTAATATCCTTCCTGAGGGCAGACGTCTTTGTTCTTCAGGCCTCTTATGTACAAATTCTCAAGTCTCTTCTAAATACAGTTGCAGATCCGTGCGGCTGCTTGAAGTTTTTGATATTTTGAAATTAATATTGAGTGCTTTAACTAGAAATTGAAGGGAAGCTGGAAAAAATTTCTTTTTTCTTTTTTCCCCCACTGCTTTATAGTGTTTTCACAACTTTTCCTATGAGAATGCGTCTGTACCCAAAATCACTGAGACAGTAATTGTGTTATCTAGGTCTCCAGTTTCTCTGGTTTAGCTCAAAGTAAGTTCATAAGGAATTCGAGTGTAGAAAACGTGAGAGAAAGATCCAAGTCCAAGCAAATGAAAATTAAAAGAGAGGGAGCTGCTTTGGTTATAACAATAGCTCAAAATGTTCTGAACTGCAAATTTTGATCACTGACAGAAGCCAAAATCCTGGCTGATTTTAATTTCTTTTGCTGACATTGGTACTTCTTGTGCAAGATCTGCCCAATACTACTCCCCATAGTCATCATGAAAGTGGAACAAAAGGCCTGAAAGCCACCATGAGACATCTGACATGAGTAATCATGACATCAGTGATCAGAGTCGTGCTCAGCTAAGAACTGTGGTACAAATGCACATAAAAATTGCATAGCTGTGTACGTGTTGTACTCCCACAAGGCGTTCGCAACCTGCAGTGTGCCCCACACAGACAGCAGCGATCAAACATGGGAGATGCGGCCTGCAGTTTGATTCCTTAATTCATACTTTTAAAATAAAAATAATACGAAAGCATTACTCAGTTTTACAAATAGGAAAAAAGCCGTCAGGGCAGCCAGGAGTGAGAGAAGTCCACCTGGATGCAGGCGAGCTGACGTCCCCATCCACTGCAGCAGGCAGGGCAGAGCCTGCGAACTCCGCAGGTCAGTGCAGGTCTGAGGCACCCGAAGTGACTCTCCCTTCTTGCTCAGCAAACAAGAGAGATTTTGTTCAGCCTAACAGGGGGGTCCCAGCACGGAAACCAACTGCTGCAATCCCCCCAGCCGCTCCTTCCTTCCTGAACTTAGTTATCTACTTTTAAAGCAAATTGTCTGCCCCAGCAGAAGGTGGGAATTAGCCTTGTCTTAGGGGAGCCAGTGAGGAGGAACTACGGGGTGTGATGTCCAGTTAAGAATCAGTCTCTGCTGTTGTCTGTGCAAAGCCACAAATCAAATTAGTTTGAACAAACTGGAGGAAAACACATGGTCCACAAGGGCACCCTGGCCCTTGAGTAGCAATGAGCAGCAGCAGACCATGCTCCAAGGGGAAAAAACCAAAACAGTAGCGGAAGTGGGGTACAAAAACACCCTTCAGGGAATCCCTGAAGGCATTCAGGTCAAGGCGTGTGCGGTGCAGAGGATATTTGCGAGGCACAACACAACAGGGATCCCAGAGGTTTCCTGGGTGCGGTGGCACTTTTGGAGCAAGGTGTGGGCTTGCAGGGGAGGCTGCTGCGGATGTGCCCGGCGTGTGCCTGTGCTTGGAAGTGCTACATGGCCCGTGGGGTGTCAGGGACACCCCGTACAGAAAGAGGTGAGGAGAGACTCCTTACAATATCCATTTGCTTTGAGCTCTCACTTTGCATCTTCTTCCCTTCAAAGACTCTTCACTTTACTCTGGCACTTAAAAAGAAATCGAGCAGGTTAAAGGTCAGCTTTATTATTTTTGTTGGGTTTTTAAAGAAGTTTAAACCATAGCCTAAGGAGCCTACCTATGCCATTTGGGAAAGAAAAATCAGCACATGAAGCCAGTCATTTTAGATGTAGCCAAGGATGGCCTGTCCACTACAGCAGGGATGATTTTATGGGCTACAAAATTAAATATGACAGTGACCCTGGATGTACTGGAACAACCTCTTCAGTTTTGCTCTCCATCATTAAGCTTGCTGATTTAATTCCTTCTGAATCCATAATTATATAAAAGAAGATCAGGGTTATCATTATTTTCTTGCCAAAGTGTTCATTCCTTATGCAATAATTCCCAAAATGATCCTACTAGAAATGGGGAAATACTCTTCTGGGCATAGGATAGGCTTATGAGGGGCTATCTGTAGAAAAAGAAAAATATCATCTCTAGGAGTTTTGCCAGTAAGTTGAACAAAAGTAGAGCCAGGCTTATGCTGAATGTTTTTGAAAATCCCAGCTTTGATTTGTTAATGACCATTTGTATGATGGACAACTGCAAGCCATTTATCTGCAGAAATAAATACTCAAAATAGAAGAAGAAAACAGGACATAGCCAGGCAAGCTGTGGTTTGTACCAAAGCTTCATATTTGCTGAAAGACAGATATATAATATTGCTCAGTTTTTCCAGGAAAACCACTACTGAAGCATTTTTGCCAACCTCTTTGCATTCATGTCAAAAAATAATACTGAAAACTGACCTTTGGGGATTTTCCTGGGTAGCATTTCACTGTCAGATAGAAAGCCATGGCCCTGAGTCAGCAAGGAACAGGCAGGCCTACCTTTAAACATGTGAAAGTTATTTATAGGAGTAATTTAGTGAATCAGGGTTCATATGAGAGAGATAAGGGGGAAGATTTCATAAAAAAGACTAAACTACAAGAAATCCTGGCAGAGTTATATTTGAAATGTCACATGGGCCCTCTCCCTACCCTCCCTTCAAAATGAATTTGTTAGTTGTAGCAAAACTCTTCTTAATAAAAGCGGTGTTTTGCTGGAAGGTGGACTCAGCATGATTGCTTACCAACCTGGTGGTAGATTTACGTTATGGTGGAGTATGAAATCCGAGGAAAGCATCCAGGTATCAATATAGAACAGACTAATGGAGATCTTTCCTATGCTAACAGCTGGTTGGACTCATAATTTCCTGAATGCTGACAGGCACCAGTCAAACAAGCAACCACCAAGACCTGCAAGGCAGATTGAGCTCCTACATTTTTTGTGTCCTTGTAGGAACCACTCATTCTCTAAAAATCAAATCTCCCCAGGGTGCCTCAAGTGGGACACTCAGGAACAGTGGTAGCTAAAACTTTTCTACAACCTCTAGCCTGAACCTACAATCCAATTTAGCCCAACACAAAAATAGATATTTCTAACAAAACCTTGCCTGTTCTGATGAAAGACAGTATTTGTAATCACTGGTAAGAAGACCACATTTGGTTATTTTTTCTAGTTCTTCCTCACCCCTCGAAGCAAGCTGAAATTACCTCCCAACAACAGTTTATTTCTTCTTGGCTTGATCTGAACAAAGGCTTTCTATTCACATGCATGAGAAGGAGAGTGTGGATGCTTTAGTGGTGAAAACGAGAATCTCTCCTTTGAGCTTTGCTGGCTCTCTACTGTCCTCTCAAAAGCCAGTTAGCCAAGTGTTTGTATGTGGTGAGGAGTGTATATACCAGGGCAGGGGGCTAAATCAATCCAGAGCCTTCTGATGCTTCCAACACACTTCCATTTAGCGGGCAGTTAGCCGGTATGGCCTCACAGCATTTCTGGGAATTTGCCATAGACATGGAATGTCCATGCAGACAGCGTGGACAAGCTTTGACAGGTCAAGAGTTACGTCACTTTTGTTCCATTCCTCAAACTGACTTGAGCACAGTTTCTATAACCGGAGGATCTTGCTTCAGCTTTTGACCGAGGCTTCTCCAGAAGAAAAGCTTTAAGGGGGGAAGGCAGATAAACTAATGCAGGAATTCCTGTCTCAGTAGTACCAGCTTTGCCAGAAGAATAGCCAGATAACTTTGTGATGGAACAGTACAGTTTTAATTAAGGTTTAGTGAGTGTGTTGACAAAAAAGGCTTTTCTGCTATTTGAAGCAATCAGGTCCGCTCACAACACGTGTATTTTCTGAAGTATTTTTAGAGATGCCCTCTGTGGAAAGGGTGCTTTTGCAGGTGTTGAGTGCGCTGATGTCAGAGGGGGAAATATGCAAATCTTCCTTTGTTTGCATGGCAGAACTTTAACAAAAGCTGTCCCTGGCAGCCCCATTAAAGCGCATTAAGGGCTCTGATCCCTCTCTCACGCAAAAATTGTCTTTGTCCCAGGGCTCCCGGGAGGGGCTCTAAGGGCTCTCCTCAGCATGACAGCCAGCGGGGTCCCGTTATCTGTGCAACTGCGGTCCTGCTGCAAACGGTGACAAGGGACAAATCCGCATCTCTTGTGAGCAAACCTAACCACTTGCACTTGCCATGGGAAAAGGGATGAGGGAGGCTCCAGTAAATCTGCTTCAATTTCAGAATGGAACACCAGGAGGAAATTGATTTATTCACTCATATCCAGTGCAAGAGAAGATTGTCCCTCTATTCTCTCACCAAGATGAAATGTTGTCCCTACTCTGCCACATTTTCTGTAATCATTGATAGTTTTGTTTGTTCCAGAGTGACCCACTGAAGTCATTGGTAGGTCAGGATAATAATTTGGAACTTTTCAGAAAACAGCATTTTGGCTCTATTAAAAAGCAACTGCAGTTGTTTCTTCATAGACCAAGTGATGTTGTTCACGGGCTACTTACCTGGGCTTTTTGTGTCTTCTCTATTAATGTCAAAAGAGGACAATTTCCATGCCCATCCAGACTAGTCTGGTGGGATACACTGGGATAAGACCACACTAGTAACTCAACTAAAGCATCATTTCCCTTAGGAAAGGACAGATTCATTAAACTGTAACACTCAAGCTCTGGGCTGTTGAAAGCTTTGCAAGTGTCTTGTTTTTCTAAGGGGCTGAAGCTTCCTGTCTTCTGTGCAGTACTCTCAGTCATACACTCCTGAGAAATTAAAACTGTTTTGATTTCCTAAAAAATCACCACTAATGATAAAATTCCTATTCAGCTGAAGAATTGTTCAATTTCCCCCAAATTTTACAATGCCCTGGTGTGTTAGTGTTTTGAAAGACCGCAGACAGCTAATGAAAGGCTCAAGATTTCAGAGTACCTCTATTTTGAAATGTCCAGGCTGAGGTCACAGAGAACAGATGGTAGCCATCAGTTTCAAAAGTTCAGGTGTAGGCAGCTGAAATTGGCTTCTCAGAAACAGGTATTTCTAACACTACTTTTGAAAATACAGAATTCCTCATTGGAAGAGATAAAACAGTGAGCACGTGGGGCCAGAAGCCATTCCCACTCAATCCAACCACAGTTTCACAATGATAGGAATTTGGTTTTTAAGGCTGGATGCTTGTCCAGGTTGGGTCAACATCAGTTTGCACCATCTGGGGATGTAATACTTGACTGTTACCCATTGCCTCTTTCCACTCTGACACAATTTTTTCCTGGGAGTCCAAGGGGCTTAACTATCTTGGGGTTTCTAGGGGCTGGAGCTAACTGAACATTCCTTGTGGCACTGAGTTGTATGGGAATTTAGCAAAGATCTCTTCTCAGGCAGCAGATCCCTTGTCTCAAGAAATCTTCTGATTAAACTGTCAAGCTGTGGGACGTGCAGTTAAAGAGAACAACAGAGTTTGAAGGAACATTTAAAGAAATATTTTTGACAATTCCCAGTGCAGCTGGGATGATGACACACACTCTGGTCTTAACAATCTTGCCTGGCAAGAGGCGAGGGCTAGGGCTTTATATGTAAATACAAATATATATTTACATATTTTCTAACATCTGTTATGAATTTGTTTTCCCTTTGCTTCTATTTAAAGTATGTCTTGTCCTATTATCTCTGAGGCTGAAATTTGGAAGGGTTTCTTAATAAACTCTATGTACTGCAGAGCCACAAGGAAAATTCTCCCTCCTCCACAGCTTTTCAGACAATCCTTCTACAGTCATTCCTTCCTCATTTTTCTAAATGCAATAGCATCTCCCCGGCCTATGAAAGCAGCACAGTTTTCTAAGTGGATTCCTGCTGGGAAGGGTATCATCTCACCACCAACTTCCAGGGATTGATACTGGGTCAGTGTAACCCATTTGTCCTGGCAGCCCAGCTTTGTAATTGTCCCACAGCTTGGTGCCTCTTTCAGAGAGCTCCCTGCTGTTAGCTCAGGGTCCCATCCACGGGTTTCTGCATCCTGGAAGAAAAGCTGCCTGCTGCAAAGGACCAGTGCCGGAGCCACCACTGATGGATCCCAACAGCCTCGGAGGCTGAGCGATGCCACAGCCAGGGTTAGAGCTGCAAAAGGACCTTGGGAGCAAAGTTCAACCCACCATCCTGACAGGCCATTCATGCAGTTTAGGGAGCAAAGCTAAACAGGACAGCAAGTAGGATTTGGACCACGTGAGAGAGAGACACGCTTTATCTGTGTTAAGTAAATAGGATAAAGTGAAAGGGGAAAGGGCAAAAAAGAAAATGTCAAGGCGTGTCGATGCCAACATTCCCACGTGGTCTCTGACAGCAAAGGCTTCGGTGCTGGGTGCTCATTGTGAGACAGATCAGGCATGGATTTTCAGAGGTGCTCAGTGTCAAAAAAAACTGAGCTCACACTGGCAGTCAAGATGCTTTGCTGAATGAAGAAGTCGGGTGATGTCCTGACCCAGAAGTGCACCTATAGCCAGCACCCACAGCTGATTTCCTTATTTTGATAGCAGTCACCTACCTAACTCCTTCGTGGCCCTGGGCCTGGTGCAATACTCAGCGTGAACTTGAGTTGGGACAAGGAGTCTTCTGGAGATTCATAAAATTGTCTTGCAAAATGTTTTTCTGAGGAACAATTAAGTATCAGTGCAAATAAATATAATTTCCTTAAAAGTTCAGGGCTCTGTATGTCCAGATAACACGCAAATCAAAGGGTTTTCAGCACTGATGAAATTCCAGGAAATATGGGGCGGGGAGTAAGGAATAGAGAGAGATAGCCATAAACAAAATGCTCAGATCGTCTCCCCAAAAAAGTTGCTTCTCCAGCCAAATTACTCAGTCTTTTATGAGAAAGATGTCTTGGCTTGGCAAGGAGGAAAAGACAGCTCTACCAGACAATAAAAAAGGCTCCAGTTGAATTCTAAATACTAATAATGCAGTGGAAACCTAGCTTGTTCTCTGCTGTGGTAAAACTTTCAGTTGAAACCCTGGAATCAGTAACCCTGGGACAGGTACCAGAGACCCTGAGCTGATTGTAGCAAACATCGGAGTTTCTATTGGCTCAACAAAAGCATTCCTGCAGATTTGTCTCCAGAAGCAGCTCATTAAAATGAGCTGTGAATCACTGAGATAAACGTCGAATTAAACTGATAAGCTTCTTATATATACTGAATTTACATGGGTATCAGACGTCTCCCTTCATTAGGCTGGTTATGACTCACCCTGTAGCTATAACTGAGGCTCTGCTGCTGCAAAGTTTTTCTGCACACGCTTATGGAGTCGATAACAAATTTATCTGCAAATTCATTTGTCTGCAGTAACTAAAAATGCGCCTCTCTTGCTTCCTTGCTCCTGTCTTGCCCAAACCATAAAAACTCAACAATTTCTGAGAACCACTGCAATGCCCACGCAGCAAACATAAAAGAAGAGCAGGTCTGTCTACAGACTTACTATGTGACTTCAGCTAAGGCATATTGCTCTGCGCTTATCTCCTGTAATAAATAGGAAAATTAAGACTCTGAGCTCCCACCCCACCCCAGAGCTGTGCACTCTCAGAGCTGTACAAACATGTACATAATTACTCCTCAGAGCTAGCCACAAAAGTGCTGCATGCCCAGCCATCCAGAACTTTCTAAAAGTCATTATTTTTAAAATGAAACAAATAGTTTGCCCTCAGCTTCACTTTTTAACTAGTGTATTTAAAAAAAAAAAAAAAGTTGTTTCATAATTGCTCTTACAGAAGAGACTTGCAGTATATTTTCCACCACCAGCACAATTAGACCTTATTCACCTCAGGTGCAAGAACAGGCATGCTGACTTTGACTATACACCTCATAATTCCTGACTCAATTAGCACACAGCAGATAATAATTCCTTTTGTAATGTACTAACGCCTGCTTACCCTTCTGCATCATGGGCTTCCTCCCATTATTCCCACTGGTTTTTAAGTGGTCACAACCTAGCAACTACAGCCATGGCTACTTGCTTTAAAAAGCTCAGGAGAGAGAAAATGAATTAGCACAATTAAAGCCTTTTTCTTTTTTCATAACATCCAAACCTTGGATCCTAATCCAAACTGCTGCAATTTAAAAAAGCAGAATATACACCACAGGTATCTTGGCTGGCTGCATCAAGGGTGAAGCTTAATGGTGTCTTGCTCAGAGCCAATACGAAGACATTGCCAACCATTTCCTTTATTTTAACAAGTCCCCAGCACACACAGCATACCTAACACCCAGCTTCCCTTATGATGCCCACCTGTTTTCCAAGAAAAACAACCTAAAGCCTTCTGGTGATCATGGGGATTCCAAAAAAATGAAAACTGACTCCCTTTTTTCCCCTCTC
Source organism: Melanocharis versteri (assembly GCA_013397845.1). Lineage (NCBI taxonomy): Eukaryota > Metazoa > Chordata > Aves > Passeriformes > Melanocharitidae > Melanocharis > Melanocharis versteri. Next base: position 157,358 of record VZTG01007653.1, read on the forward strand.
ACCAGCTGATTACTCTGTCTGTTCAAAGCCATCTGACCAAAATCAACACACACCCTGACAGCAGTGAATGGCCATCAGTCTTTTTTGATCAAATTACTGCTCAAACACCCTAAATTTTACCGACAAGAACACTGTCAATAAACTGTCTCTTTCCCAGATGGGGAGGAGAAAGGACCATGACCATCTGTCTCTGAGCTACAAGCGAGTTGTGCTGTGTCTGCTCAGCCAGCTCTGTCTCACCTACAGCACACCTGGCCCACAAACCTCATTTATCTTCAACAGAAAACCCCCAGCCAGCTGTTCCCCACCAAACCCTTCTAGAGCTGAAAGCTCTGGGTGCTTTGCAGTGCCAAATGCTTCACAGCAAGGGAGTCTCTGTGGCCACCCACATTATATTCAAATGCACAAATGAGCCAAGAAGCTTTGCATAAACAACTTGGTACAAAGTGCTGAGATGCTGCTGTATTTCTGCATGACAAGTTCATTACCATTTGGCATTGGCTCATGCTGATGTACAGTGAAAAAGAAAAGGAGGAGAGACTTTTCACAGTTACATTAATTTCATTTTATTTAATAAAAAACAGTATCAGATTAAAAATACAAACACTTCGGGTGATTATCCAGCGTTTTTCCCTGTGTGCCTCGTAGAGCTCAAACCAACCAAGGATTGGGAGAAAAAAACCAAAAAAAACCCCAAAAAATAACACCAAACAATTTTGGCCGGAGCTGTAAAATAATGTTGCACCAATTAAATTACACCAAATATATTATTATAACTTTGAAATGGCTTTCAGACCAATAAATAAAAAAAAAGACAAATTCAAATAAAAAAGTTGACTTTGTATTACAAAAAAAATTAAATAAGAATCACAACACTAATAGTAACAATGTGCAGTCAAGTTTTTTTTTTTCTTCTCTTCTAGGAATGATAACATGCCAGTAAACATGTAACATGCCAGTAACATGCCAGTAAATCCCTACGTAACATTTCCAGTTTGGCAGCAAGCAGTCACTCATTCATTCACATTTGTACACAAGGAAGCAGGCCTGGGCAAAAGCCTCAGAGATAGGAGCCTTCAGGGTGCTCCTCACTTCCCTGCCACGGCCGGCTGAGTTCCCTTCCCTTCGTCCTGAAACCTCTCTAAATCCACTCAAGGTTTAGTGCCAGATGTGCAGGGAAGGTGTGATGCTCCGGCCCCAACGGGACAGCACTGACTCACAGCAGCTGAGGATGCAGCTCTTACACCCCAGGGCATGAGTTAAAAGCCGTGGCTGCAAGGCACATCCACCCTTGTTTCAGAAAGGCCATGGAGACTACGCTGAGTTGTTTTAAAATGCACCACAGCAAACCTGTTAATCAACACACTGCAAAATGGGGTGCTAGCTTGGGATGGGGTAAAAGAGCACATGCAGGGCTTGTGAGAGAAGATGAGACATCTGAATATCTTACAGAGAGGTACACATCTGTAGAGAAGTGACCTGCAGTTGCCCTTCCTGAGCAAATGACAGTGAGCCAGATTTCATTTGACCGCCTGAGAGCTCGTCTCTCAGGGATTTCAAGGTATTGATGCCATTTATTTCAGAGCCAAATTTGGTCCAGTGTAAGTGAGTAAGGAATAGGTAAAGGTTCTCCACAGAGGCAGACTAACTGATTTAAGGAACTCAAGCTGGTTCATCTTTATGCTAGGCAGCCCACTTGATTTTTAGGAGGAACCAGCACATTTAAGTACCATGATACACTGAATAAGAGGAATCTGCAAGTGAAACAGCTCCCTGTCCCAGATGCCAATGAATATGGACTTATCCCCGATTCCCAAGGAATCCCCAGAGGAACTCTACTTGGTTACTGCACCATCTCTAGGATTTGGGACACAGTGGGTCAAACTCTCCTATTCCATTCCAGTTGCAGGGCAGGAGTGAGACCAGAACTTGCCCCATGCCCCTCTGCTCTGGGTATGAGTGTCGATACAAGTTTTGCAGCTGTGGATCATTTGACATCATTGGCTGAAACCTGTGATTTAATCACAGCAGTGCGCCTCCAAGAAAGCCAGGGGCTATGTGCTCATGGAAATGAGACTGAAATGGGCCTGAAGATTCCAGTTTGCCCAGGCCTGTCAAACACACAGTGCCTTTCTGACATAGGCTTACATTCAGGTAATCCAGTAGACCCATGTGGTACCTTTATGGGAGTTGAAGCCTTCGGTCTGGATAGCTGGATATGTCTGAGAACACAAACACATATCCTTTTTTTTTCAAACTGGTATCATTGCACACTCAGTACCAGCTACACTAGATAGAGGCAGGCCCACAATTTTATGCTAACTCTGTTATTAAATCTACCATTATCATTTCATCACTCAATTCTTTCTGCTCCATTACCACCAACCTAGAAGCATTTTCATTTGCAGAAAGGCATCTTCCCACTAACTTTCTGACCTCTATCCATTTCCTACATTCTACAACCTTTTCCTTATCTAACATTCTGGTTGCAAACTACTGTCACCCCCCAAATACTACAAGCTAGCAGCAAGGTGGCACCATTTGCTGACAGTAACTGAACTCTAGATTGGAAGGTCAGCTAACCCTTGAGACCCTTTGTCAGATCCATCTTTTCTGGGCATTCATCTGGCTGGCCATTTTGAAAGAGTCACAGATTGAACATACTGGTTGAAATGCCTTAAAAGGTCGTTTACCTGCTGATAACACTCATTCCTTCCAGTTCCCATTATCATTTCTGTGGCTCTGTTTTTGCTGGTAGGAGCAGGAGTTGGAAACAATTTTAGAACTTTCTGCTCACTGAAGAGCAATGGCTCTGGACACTGTGGGAGGTCCAGATATGAATACCTGCTCCATTGCTTGTCCACAAACACCTCACGAGATTTTTCTGGGGTGAGTCTCTCAAATTATCTTAGAACATGTTCAGAACCTCTCAGGTCACCCTGGTGGAAGGGGCCATGGTGACCACCCAGCCTCGCCTCCTGCATAACACAAGCCAAACATTCCCACTGTGCAGTAACTGTACTCAGATGAATCACTTCAGAGGGAAATAAAGCCTCTTGTTCTAAAAGGCACCCAAATTTGACTTGAAGAATTCAGCTCAACTCTTGATAAAGCTTATCTAATATTAATTACAAACCTCTCAAAATGTGTGTCCCTCACTTCCAGTTTTAATTCTGTCTAGCTTTGACTTTGAGCCATCAAATCGTGATGCTTTTGTCTGCTAGCTCCCGATGTGCTTTCATCACAAAGACCAAAGGTTTTTCTCTGGTCAGGTAGGTAATATTTTGAGGACACAAAATTAGAGAAGTGTAAGATGGCTTTGGGACAACTTTACTCAGAGTTCAGCTAAGTAGGTACAGTCAGCTCCTCTGAATCAAAACCTACCATTGTCAGCAAATCAGTGACCTGGCTTACTCCATCATAAAGGTACATAGAATAACTCCCTTCCCTCCCTTTTCCATCTTCCCTCTGCTAGTTGAGCTTGTTGCAGATCTCTAGGGCTTTCTTGTAGACCTGAGTCACATCATCCATGTCTGTGAGAAGAGAAAAACTGCTGTCCCCTAGACGGTTGCGATAACGCTTTAGATATTGTGGCCGTGGGCGGTTCTGAAGTCCTTCGAAGTCTTGGATCTGGAGGAAATTTTCAGCAGAGACACAGCTCCGTATTCTCTGCCTGTTTGGCCTGTTCTCTTGCAAATCTAGCAAATCAAATGAGTCACTGGACAAAATACTGTCATCACTAATCACGCTGGAAGGGCGACTGTAACTTCGAGGTAATGCGTCCCCAGGCAAGACCATTTCTTCCATGGCCTCCAGCGTTGGTGTGTCAGGGCTAATCAAAGCAGGTTCAGTGCTGTTGGTAGAATACTTGCTGTTATGTTTCAAGATGCCCTTACGCCTGCAGGAATGGCTGTAAGACCCATTTCTGGATGGCTCTGTGATCCCTGGAGAAGTGTCACTGTTTACTGTCTCATCATTATTGTCCAAGAGTTCAGAAGATTCGCTTCTTTCTGGAGAGGAGTAATAGCCAGACTCCCTCTGCTGAGTCTTCTTTAAGATTCCTTTTTTTGGCATTAGTGAAGACTGCTTAGTGCCATATTTGCCAGCTACCTCTCCCTCTAAAACACTTTTAATGGCCACGCCAGTCCTACACAACTCTTGCTCCAGCTTAAAAGCAGAGGGTAACACTGGGCTGACAACTCCTTCAATGAAACCTGCACTGTGAGAGCGATGTTCACTGTTGCTCCTTTTCTTCAGGATGCCTTTGGGTCTCTTGGAGGTCGGTTTGGTTGCATTTTCAGCTCCTCCTTCCTGGATGGACTGTGCAATGTCATTTTCCTTTTTTGATTTTTTCAGAGACCTTTGTCTCTCTAGTGTGACTTCAGGACCTTTGGGCTTAGAAAGGCACTTGATTTTGGTATCAGTCTCTGGTTGGAGGCCAGTAGAACGGTGATGCCAATCAATGAACCTTGCCAGCAGTGGGGACTCGGAGTCCCTCATGGCATCACAGTTACAGACACTGCTCTTGTAGCCCCAGTTCACCCACCAGTGGTTGGCAATGTCTTCAATGGTTGCTCGGCGTTCAGGGTTCACCATCAGCATCCACCTGATAAGACCACGAGCATCTATAGATGAAGAATAGCACATAACATTTTTAGAACATGGGCATTATAAGGTTTGTCACTTTAAACTGGAAGTGTGAAGCCAATCAAATGAGCAAAAATAATGCTCCATCCAACAGGAGGAGTGAAAGGGAACAAGGCTTTGACCATCAGTCAATGATGGAAAATGCTTCTGAGCACTACTTTTTACCAGAAGAATATGATTCACTCTGGAAAATGTACACTGGGCTATCCAATAAATTAATGTTCGTACTGTATTAGACAGTGAATAGTTCCATATTACTGAATGAAGTCACCAACCTATTGGCTCTAATGACAAAACTTAGAGGAAAATAAAACAGAATTGAGATATTTTAAATGATCTACACATTATTGCTTCCGTATTTACTTTTTCCATAAACAGTGTAGTCTTCTGTGTATTGTAAAGGTTTATTTTCATACAGAGAGGAAGAAGACAGAAAATTGAAAGGAATGGCAAACAACCAATACAAGATAAATATTCATTTAAATATAATATATGCATAGATATTTAAGGCTGGAAGGAGTCATTATAATCAGTGAGCCAGACTTAGCTGATACTTTTCTGTCAAGGGACTGCTTAATGTGCTATCCTAGAAGCCGATGCGAACACAGTGGCATTAATTCAGATTTTGGCCTGCCTTCTTTAGTAAAAGACTGTGTTGCTCTGACCATCCACTTTCTCTCTGCTCATGATAGACCACAGTGTGGTGAAAGGACTGATCTGTACCAGTATGTTGTATCAGTTTACAGCTCGTTGGAACAACTCCACTCGCAATAGCTAAAACAGCCCTTTCACTGTCACAGATCTACTTAAAAGAGCCCCTTACGGCTCCCCAAGGCAACAAAATCTATCTATATCTGCTACAAAACTTTAATTTCAAAAGGGCTTTTGCTAAGTGCTGTACCCAGATGGGAATTTATAGCAGATGAGCTCAGTAGGAGAATGAGATTTTTTTTTTGGTGTACATCATTCTAATATGACACTGTAACATGTTGGAAGGGGCCGAACAAAACCCTCCATTCTGAACTGCTGTCAGCTCAGTACATGGCTCTGCCTCCTTTTTCATACCTGAGGTCTGTGTTGGCTCACGATATTCTCCACTGCTGATCTGCCTGATGAGATTTTTGTGATCGAAGCCATCAAAGGGCATCGTTCCATAAACCAGAGTGTAAAGCAATACACCGAGGGCCCAGCTGTCAACCTGAAATACAGACACAACACGTGTGAAGCCCAGGAAAGCTGATCCCTGCCCTTCTCCCTGTCATTAGCACCACAAGAGCAGCATCGTGTCCAGCTGCACCTACTACTGGGCAAACTGGTATCTAACATCTCACTAACCACCCACAGGCAATGTAAACAAAAGCAAGTGAAGCAGCTTAAGAACTTCAAATACGGGACAGACCCAAGTGAACTCACATGTACAGTAACATTTGCATTAAGACTACCCTTCAAGAACATTCTCATCAAAGACATCACCATACCACCACAGGAAAACCAACCCTTCTTACCTCTGGGCCTCTGTAAGGTCGTCCATTAACTATTTCAGGGGAAGCATACAGTGGGCTTCCACAAAAGGTCTGCAGAAACTTGTCTTTATGATAAAGGTTGGAGAGTCCAAAATCAGCAATCTGCAAATAAAATTGCACAAGGCATTTGTAATACTAATGATTTCTTAAAGTAACAAAAAATCCTTTATCAGGAAAGACTTAGCTATATTTTTCTTGGCCACAGGGCAAGGAACTCAATGTGGATTTTACTTTTCTCTCTAAAGATCCCTCAGAAAAGAAGGGTTCCTAGGTTAAGTCCTCCTGATTAGGAAAAAGGATGCTTTGGGTCCATTCACAGACAGGCCGCCAACTGACTGCACAACCATCAGCTGGTAATTTTATCCTGGATGAATTGCATATGCTTGCAAAGACAATCTCATACCGAGAAGCCTGCTGTCCACTGACTGCTCTTCATCTTGTATACTCATTAATACCAGAGGAAAGCAAGCAGAAAGTACCACCCTTCTTATCACACACATGCAGCAAGCCAAAAGCCAAGACCTTTAAATTCAACAGGAGGAGGGAGGCAGGAGTGTTGCAGGAAGCTCAGCATTACCAAAGAAAGTGGTTTTTGAAATCATCTGGAGTGTAGCTACGCTTGAACGAGGGGCAAAGTGAGGCAGTCACTCCTCCAGATTCAGGGACATGGGGCTGAGGAATCTGAGCTGTTAAGCCCATGAGATGTCTATCACGAGATAATAAACACAAGTCTGGTTCCTAACTGGAAACAATGGGCCCAAATCTGGCTTTCCCAATGCAAACAAAACTTCCCTTGGGACTGTTGGGAATTTTGCCCACGTAGGAATTGCAGGATCGGTCCAAATATTTTGTTTACTTCAATTCTCTGTTCTTGTTCTTACAAAACAAAGGCTGAGGATAGCAACACTAAATACTCCCACAACTTCTGCATTTTCTTTGTTTCTCTAGCAGAAGACAACACATCTCTTTTTTTTTTTGCTCAAAACCCAAATGCTTCTGCTTCCCAGAGATACTTGTATTACTGCCCACAATCAACATAATGCCTACATAAAAGACATAAAGCACAGGCATAAAAAAGGTATTGTAGACAAAAGACAGGAGTTTTCTCTGGGTTTTCTTCACCTTATTCATGTCTTTTCTACCAGAAAGAAATTAAATCCCAGGATTTTTCACAAGAGAAAATTCAAGAAAACAAAAAGTGAGTGTGAAAGAAAAGGATTTGCCAGCACCATCATTCACTCTTGGCTTTCTAAAATGTGTATCATCAATGCCTCTAATACCTGTTGAATTGCAATGTTGAGTGAACTCTTGGGAAAGGTAAAGTCTTTGTCTCTGCTATCTAAACTTCTACAGCTACACTGAAAAATGACACAGTTGAGACCAAAACAGGAACATATATACGCTTTATAAACAGACATAAATATATATATAGTTGTTAAATACTTTCACATTAGAAATAGAAACTTTTTTTAATACATAATTTTCACAGAATTTTTAAAGTCAAAAGTCAGATATGACATTTCATGCTTCACCCTTCCCTATTTTGATGTTCTGCTTGTCCAGATGTTTCACTGACAATCTGGACTCATCCTGCTCGAAGAGCAGCTGATTTCTGTTCATTAATTTTAATTCATCTCACCATGTCCATTCATAGATTGAATTCACTCAGTGCCTCAGACAGCATATTATCAACCCACAGCAGAAAATTCAATCCTTAAATAAATGCGGTTTGTAAAATCTTCATTGTATGGTTGGAATGTCATTGAAAACAGCTGGTGTACAATTGCAGTCTGCAAACTTATTCTCATGGCTCAGATTTCACTTAATTGCCTTAAATTCCACTTTCTTATCAAGTCACCCTGCCTGGCTTGCAGGAAGTTGGTTTTAAGCCTTATGAAGTGTGCCCTGTCAATCAGGAGAAGAATGGGATCATTTCAGTGTTAAAAATTCGTGCTGGTCATTGATTTTTATTTTAGTTCAGGATGCAGCTAAGACAAGGACAAACACTGCACAGTGTGATTCCTTATGAAAATACATTCCCTTAACACCATGTAATGTATAAAAGGCATGTGGATGTGCATGAATATATATATATAAGGATACACATACCATTGTTCACTCTAAGAAACTCTCAGACTTGGGCATTCATGTTTTCATTTTGACCATTCAGGAAAAGAGTATTTATGTTACAGTCCACTCCCATGCTCACAGACTGATGTTTATCAGCTTTTCCCATTAAAACTGTCATGCCCCCCAAAACAAGATTAATAGAAGCCAACATTACTTCATGTTCTTGGCACTTAAATGGAACTAAAGCATCAAGTCAAAAAAACTTCCTAAATTGGGAGGAGCAGAAAAGTAGACTTTTATTCCCTTTGCTTCAGGAGTGTATGTTTCATATTTACTGTAAGCTATAATAAACCACATGTAATTTATTGTTGAAGTGTGGAATACAAATTCCACGAAGTTCACACTCATGGAAATTGTCCGTTTTATCCCACTTAAGAATCTGTCTCTCTGTAGTGCAGATAGAGAAATAATTAGGGTCTCTTAAAGCAAATGAAATGTATGTGCAGTTGGTGAGACTTCCAGCAAAGTAAATCCCAATTCCATACACTTAGTCTGTATATACGATACCCTCGTGGGTTTTTAGTGGTTAGTCTGATTGGTGTCCCCTTACCAGCCCAAGAGAATGTGCAGTTAGTAGGATTATGTTACTGTTATACTTGCATTGTTCTACTCTTCTATCACTTTGAGGTTGATCACACCGTTTACGTCAACCCCTGCTAGACATCTCTTTTAGCTGCAATTCCCAGCCCAGGAACCATTCTCATCCCTACTGTGAACAAGGATGTTCAGTCTCACAAGTGTCTAAAGCTCATTTGATTCATTTATGTCTGCTGCGTTTAGTGGTTTTCAGTAAAAGTCTGCAGAAAATAGTACTGCATACAACCAGTCCATGAAAAACGTAATAATACACCACAGATTGGATTATTTTCTTCCCCTCATTGCCCTCCACCTCTGGCCTGTGGATATGCAGAACTCTTCAAAATGTGTAATTTTTTGTTGCTTCCAGACACTGGTGTTTCCTTGTTGCTGTATTCTAACACATGACTCTGCTTCCAGAGACTTTTACTCACCATCATAACTCTTAAAAACAAACCCCTCCCCCTTTATGTCTCCATACGCCCCTTTATGACCTTCATTTAATTATCTAAAGCCTAAGAATGGTTTCCAAGTTAGTGTAGTAGCAAGCAAAATGGCCTGGGGCCCTTTTAGGTCGGATAATAATTTCTAATGGATTACTTGTCCTCTTTATTTCCTGTTTTAAAAGTATTGCTTAAGCTGCTATACAGGGATCTATCTTTACAACATCTTATTTTTTCTTCACATTATTATGACATGTTTTCGTAAATCATAATATAGATCACTGGCTTAATCAGAAACATGTATTTAATTGCACGTTGCACCCAAGAACAAAGAGATGCCTTTAATTTTCTCATTCTTAAAATCAAACTGCCAATTTTGTGTTTGTAATCCACTGAATGAAATATAAATACTAGGAAAGTACAGATAAGACTATCAATCCATTTCTAGAAAATGCCTTCCTCTGAGTATTTGAAGCCATCTCAATACCAAACCTCAAACTGCATTTTTTTTCTGCCTGAACAAACCACATGTAAATACTCTCAGAATGAGGACCTGATAAATTTACTCCTAATAAATAATTTACAGTTCCATATGTGTTTCCTTGCCAAAGGTTACTGTTTAGTGAAACAAAGAAAAAGTGGGAAGTAAAATCCTGTGCAAGTAACACAGAAACCACAGCAACATATTCAAAGCTTCAGCATCAGGGAAATAGTGGCTGTATGCTTAACATCAAGTATTCCAAGCTGACCTTAGTCACAAGGTTTAAACAAAGAGAACACAAAGAAAAACCATACCAAAAGTCACCTCTTGAAGCAATCCAAATTCAAACACTATTGACTGTAAGATGTATGAAATATCAGCACTTTCCCGAGTTCAGTCTGTTTTTCAGCTTCATGAGACCCTTTGCAGAAGCAGTTACTAGGGGACAGCAAAGAAGCCACTTGCCCACGCCAAGGCAGCTTTGCCTGCTCAGAGGCCTTAACACTGAAGAGATGTAGCTGAGGAAAGGCTGGAAATATGAAAAATACCTACAGCAGCTTAAACACAATGCAAGTCATGAAAGGGAAACCCTCAGGAAAACGACATCCAAATGACTTGGAAGGTACGTGGGGAGGTAGAGCTACCAGAATTTCTTCCACAGCAGTGCCACTCGCTGTGGCAGCTGAAATGCATCTGCGGTTCTGAAGCCCCTGGGTCAGCTCCAAGTGTGGACCAAACACAAAGCTACCTGTCCTTGCCCTAGGAGAATGACTCCCATAAAGGAGAGAGGGGCAGGAGCAGAGCCTTCTGACAAAGCTCAGCTCCCCAGAGGCTTGAGGAAGTGATTGGTTTTGCATATGAGCACCACAGTGCAGGGATCCAGCCCTCCACAGCTAGCAAATTCCACAAATTCCTCTTTTCTCTCAAGAATTCTCTGATTAGCTGGGAAGATAGTTTGGCGTGTAATGTGGAAAGAAAGGTCATCCTGCCTGCGGAAGCCTGATCCGTATACAATGTCCTAGAAAGGCTACTTTTTGTTTTCAGCGCTGCTGAGCACAGCTCCGGCTGCTGCAGACAACGTCCCTGTAGGAACAGGAGAGGGGAGGTCTGCTCCAACACTGGATGCTAACAGCAAAACATCCAAATATTGCATTGGATGGGCCTTCTGTAAAAGACTATTTTTGGAAACCACATATTTATGTGCCTTTAATCCACAAGTTGATCCAAGTTAGCTTCTGTCATCAGCATTACACAGATGGCAGCTACCACATGTTACTTTCCATTTCCATTGCACATCAGCTCGAAATGAAGACAGTCTCTCCAGTGTGAAGCACAGAAGGCAGCGCCTGCAGCCCCAGGGCTTTCAGGGGAGACAAAAGGAAGACCCAGGCTGTTTAGATACTGGGCTACGCAAGTAGCTCCTTGATTACTTTTTTAATTAAATAAGGATGGCTCAAGCGTCAGCAGAAACTCTTTGGTGTTCCACCCTCTGCTTGTTTGCCCATGGATGAGCACATCCGGCCACCCTTACATCCAGCTACCCAAGGAGGAACAAAGTTGAAAGTGAAACAGGTTCAGCCACCTGGAAATTACACTTATTCTACAGAGGAATATATATAGGATATATATAGGAAATTACACTGGAAATGAAATCTCTGCATTATTTAACTTTGTGCTACAGCTATAAACAATAGAAGAAAAAGACAGGAAGAAAGGTCATTCCCATGCTTCACTGGGGAGAGATGGCATGGAAATGACATCACTGACATCACTATCCAAAGTATACGTTTGTGTCTGAAGTTCCAAGGCCATTTCCTAATGAAGCACATGTGCTTTACTAGGTTTATTTTGAAACTCTATTTGCTTATTTTCAGCCATGATCAAAAGAACATTCAGAGTGTTCTGTAGGAGGCACTTGAACCCTGTAGACCAGAACAGTTTTTTCCTAGTCCCAGAAGCAGCCAGCAATAATACCATTTGTACAATAAGCCCCACTGCACGAAATGCTCTGCTGTTTCCTACCGGTGGATGGATACTGCATTGGGAATCATGGCCTTTGCGCAGCAGGACAGGGCTTTCTCCTCCAAAGTATGCAAAGCTTCATTTAGTGTGTATTACTGGGAATCAGTGGTGTCTTCCCCCAGCCTCCAAACCTCTGAGCCTCTTGCCAGATGCTGTTGCTTAGTAGCTGTTACCATAACAATGGCTCTTCTCATACCTTGGGTAAAAATGTTATAAAACATGCAAATCCATTCTGAGAAGCTGAGAAAAAGAATCCTACCTTAATATTAAAATTGTCGTCAAGAAGAATGTTTTCCAATTTTAGGTCCCTGTGGACAACACCGTTCTGAAACAAGGAAGAAAAAAATGGGGAAGAACATGAGAAAATATTGGGAAAATTAAAGGTGAGCTGGCAGGGTGGTCTTTGCATCTACATTTCTGGGCTGATTTCACTGTCATAACACTCATGGCCCAGTGACTAGTGACAGGCGCTGTATTAGTCACTTGGTGTGTGGTTAAGGGAAGAATGACTGGAATCTGTCCTCCCACAAAGACTCTAAAACAGCAGGGGGGTGGGGGGCGGAGGGCTGGGGGGTGTCTTTTCAGAACTTAATTTCATCCTGGATCCTGCCCCCACTGCGTGAAAGCAGGATATTCTTCCCAGGCACCAGAAACCAGTATCTGTCAATGACGTTAGCCCCCACAAAAGCCCTCACTCCTCCAATGAGCAGCCACATGGATCGGGAGAGTTATAATCCCAAAGAATTGTAAATGTTAAAGATGGAAGCAAACAGACTAGGTCTAGGTCAGAGCCTTCTTTACAGAAACTTGGGAAAATTAACTGCATCAGGAATGGCACTGCAGCTTTTCAGCACTATGCAGTGAAGACTTTGAGAAACCCCCTTGTTTATCAGAATTCAAGTAGAGACTTTAGTGTTTTAAGAATTCAAATTAAAATTGCGTTAGCTGCTCATTGCCTTTAGCCTCATACAAAGTTTTGGCTCTATGCAGTTGTTTCATAAACAGGGATAAAAGGTCCATGCTGACAGCCAGTCAGCTACCCTGGGTATAATTGCTTGACTTGTCATTCCAAGTGTGTACCATGATGGATAAGGTCATTAGCAAATGGTATCTTTCCTGCTACATCTGGTAAAGTTACTTTTACCTATCCAGAATGAGTACAAACTAAAGTTCATCCATGAACCTCATAGCCTTCTCTTGGCTTTTTCTTTCACATATTATATCTCCTATTTGAAGTTGTTTATTAGCACATTCAAATTGCAAACTAACATTTGTTTGAATGCATTAATGGTAATGTTGTAGAGGCTATATGGGATGCCTTCTCTAGTTGACATTGTAATTCTTGAGTTTTTAATGTCAGGAGAATTATTTCAAAGGCAAAAATGCAATGTAGGGCTAAAGTAAGGGTGTGTCTGGTATCTGCCACAACACGGGAAAACATCATTAGTCTTTAAAAAAAAGGCAGTAGCTCCGTGCAGTACTTTTAACAAAGATCTCCTGTTGTACTGATAAAATCATATGCTCTGATAATAATGAATGCTGCTGCCTCAGACATGCTTTGAAATACACGCCAGAAATCAGGCTTGAAACAGCATTTTTTACTATGAAATCCTTTGCTCACCTTGTGGCAGTAATGCACAGCAGAGACTATCTGTCGGAAGAAGTGTCTTGTCTCTCTTTCGCTCAATCGCCGCCTCTCACTGATGTAATCATACAACTCTCCTTTACTTGCATATTCCATGATGATCACAATCTTATCTTTATTTTCAAACACTGCACAGAATAAAAAGAAAGAAAAAACACCACAGTTGATTCAATACATTTGAAAATTGACACTTTAAAGAGTGAAGAAGGCTCGAGATGTCTGAACACATCCTAGACCACCACTGCAGCCTGGAAAGATGTACTAACAATCCCACTGCAAAAAGCAAGTTCCAAAGCTACTTTTTACCAGAGGAAGATTACAACATCTCAGACCAAGAGAAGGAAGTTGAGGTTATCCTCTCTTTCATATGGCTACATGAAGCTCTTTGTCTCAAATAATATGGGTCACAGGGTGACAAAGTCAACTTATCCTAGTGCAGTGAGATGGACAGTTGTGCCAGTAACACATGAATACCAGCTCCTGCTCCAGCAGGGAATTCCCCATACCAGTAGCTCGCTTGAGGCCAGAGGACAGAAGCAAACAGGTGCCCTCATATCATTTGGAAAGGGTTAATAGAAGACATAATACATTTTTGTCTTCAGTGACTGATACAGGATTGCCACTTGGCTTACAATGACTGTTGGTTGGCTTTCACCTACCACCAAAATCCAACAAGCGAACTGATAGATGTGTCCTCCTCTATCCCAGCTCTGTGTGACAGGATGGCGGGCATGGACACCTGAACTTGTGGCTGCAACGTCTCCAGTGCTGTACAGCTCTTGTCAGTGTGGCTCTGTACCCCATCTCATGCACCCAACTCATCCTCAAGCTTCCTTATCCCCTGCCTGTACCATGTGTCGCACCACATGTCACAGATTGCGTGCTGTAATCCTGCCGCCTGCGCAGAGCCAGCAGCAACGCACAACTCCAGCGTAAGCAGACCAAGGAAAATTCATCTAATACATGTCACAGCCCGACTCTTCTTTGGGGCTGAGAGTATGCTGTGTCACATGCTGTCAAGGACTTCACTGTGAGTGGCAGGTAACTAATACTTAATCTAGTAAAGCAGGCTGTTAATAGTCTGGAATTGCCATAATGTCCTGGCTGCTAAATAGTTCTTCTCTTTTGTCACCGAAGATCCACTGCAACCCACTGGAAACTTCCTGCACCTGCCATAAATAACCACTGCTATATGAAAACATGGTGATTTTCTTTTTCTTTTTATCCATGGCAGCACTGGTCACACTGGCAGCAAGGCATATACCAATTGATGAGTTTAAAGGGTTTATTACAAATAGATGCTAGTTTCGACCAGCCCTACTGTAACGATGCCTCCCTATATCTCTTTATCAAAGCTCAGCCAGTAGTCTTTGGTGATTAAAAAAACCCCCAGAATTAAGCTTCAGTTTTTGCAGTGAAATGTGAATCTGCCTCTCTCAACACACAGTTATTTGCTTCTCTTAGGCTTTGTCTCATGTCCTCTCACACCTTGTCACTCAAATCTACAAGCCAAAGCCTCTGCAGTTCACTCTAACACCCCTGAACCCCAGCCAAACAGCTCTGATAAAAGGGAGAGCAAACAGCCAGATAAAATTGGCTGCTTACTTGTCTGCTGGCCTCACTGTACCCCGAAGCAGAGGCTCCTGCCAGCGATTACATCCTATGTGCATCCTCATTAGCAATAAACTTCGGAAACTGGAAAAGCCGTCTCTGGATGGATTATACATACAGTATCCTCTCCAAGAATGACAGACTGATACTGTCTGGGAAAAACTGAACATGCCCCATGTCAGACAGGGAAGTGCTGCGATGTGTTACCAATAAAACAGTAACGCGCACACTCGTTTCTCTAAGCTCGGAAAGGCTTGTTAGGTACAGGCTTGTTTAAGAAGGCAAGAAGAAATACTTTCAGTAAGCTGAGACAAATCACTGAAAATGCTCTTATATGAAAGAGATCTGATGTAAAACAAACACATAAACCAGATAACAACAGCAACAACAACAACAACAACAACAGAATCCCTCCAAAACCCCAGCTGATTCCATGCATTAGGGGTTACTGTATCATGCACATATAGGTGAAGTTGCCACATGGCACAAACGATCTCAGTGCACTTTCATGGGAATGCACATCCCAAGCAGCTCCAGCTGAGGACCACCCTCAGCTCAAAGGCACATTTGCCCTTGGCTCTTTTTGCCCCACTCCCTCAAAAGCTGATGCCTTACCAGGTGTTGCTGATGACAATAACAGCAACAGCAGCCCTGGCACAACAGAGAATTCTTCCAGGCTGTGTTTTTTTAGTTTTACCTTCATTACTCAGTCTTAAGAGTTTTCTCAAATCATCCTTGATGTTCTGAAGTTTTAAATTCTAAAATCTAATTTTTTCAGACTCAAATTTGCCATATTAATATAAGTCCTGATCCAGATATATTTTCCAACATTTCTACAGAAATGAGGCAGAAAGCATTTGGTTTGGAGGAATGTGCATTCAAAGGCACTTTCCATTTCAAATTTCTCTTACACCCTCTAGGAAACTGAGATAATACCATCAAGCTGAATTTGGGAAAGTGTAAATCCCTGTTCCAAATTTCAAATTTTTGTCACAAAGCCACACTAGAATCAATGAGAACATAATTGTTCCAGCAACTCATATCTGACTCTCAGTTTACCAGCACATTCTTCTTCATAAGGGAGAATTTTGAGAGGGATACTATCCTTGAACTTAGATGACATTACAGAGGCCTCCTCATCATCACCATAGCTGAACGATTACAGAATTAAACAGCAATTTGTTTCTCCACCCAGGAGCAGAGGCAAATAGGGAGGTATTTTTTTACAACTGCGTCATTTCACGTCAGAGTACCTCCACCGTATCAGCTGAACCTCATGAGTGGGCACGCAGCTACTTCCGGCAGAGAGGGAACTGAACAGCAGACGAAAAAATCTAAAATGAGAGCTGCGGCTGAAGGAAGAGGAGGTTGAAAGGCAGTGGAATTTATGTCTATACACACACACAACTTTAAAGAGGAATTCAGTGGTCAAGACTATCAGGCATATGACAAGGTGGTGCTCTGGCAAGTCTCACACCATCAGCCAAGTGCACCATGAATTTTCACAGTAGTATTTAGGATGTCAGGCTTGTTTCACACAGGCACTTCTGAATTTCCTTTCTGAGCACAGCATGTAGTTTTATAAACATATGCTCAAGAAAGCCTTGTGGCCAATGGCTCCGGGAAGAGAGGAGGGCATTAATTAAAGGCTGGATTGACTTACTGCAAAGAATAATGAGGTAATAAATATACTGCCCTGTTAGCACCTGGGCTGTAACCTGTGGGCTGATGACGGACGGGTTGCCTCCATATAGCTTCTGGGACTGCTTGGTTCACTCTTTGTTTTTGCTGCAGATGATTTATTACCTGCCATCCTACTGCATATTCATTCTGAAACTCACCCCCACCTAGAAGTGTGCCTGAACCCTGGCTGCACCTACTGCCAGCAGAGAAGCATGGCTTTGGCAGGATGCTGAACCCCAGGAACCTCCCAAAGCTTCCTACTGCTGGAACAGCCATGTCATACAAGCCTGCTCCTCAGCCCCGAGCACAGCCAAGGGAAGGAGGCCATGTACAGATAAGGCGAGGCTCCTTCAGCTTCTTTCAAACCGTCAATACTCTGCAAATGGCTGGCCAAACAAGGTAAGTGGAGAACTGTCAGTACCAACACCCAGACATGGATAGCAGGGGAGACGACCTTAACTCTAATGTGGTGGTTTCTTTTTTAAAAGTGACAGAGAAGAAGTTCTGTACTTCTAGGCTGATAATTGAAACCAAATCTGCTGACTTCAAACTTCCTTGAAGAACATAAATGTGAAACTGGGAAAGAATTCCACTTCTTGCTATCAAAGACATATCTGAGACAAAGTACATTTTGTAACGTGAACAATCCATCCCGCTTTCACAGGTTGTTCTACTGTAGTAATAGTTCTTGCATATAATCTCTCCACTTATTTATATTTAGAGGCTGTGAAATTATGAACTCAGCTTCTATCTACAGCCTTCCATTTTCCAAATAGCACTGGTTGACCTCTTGCTCATCAGCACTCTTCTTTACAATCTTACTGCCAAATTCTTCCCTCTAGCTACACCAAAGTCCTCTCCTCTGAAACTCATGGGACAAGTCTGATACCAAATGAACATACTCGGTACATTTCTTCATTGCTAAGATGTGCTTCACCCTAAAATGGTTGAAAGCTCAGATGGGCATGGTTTTGCAAACATCAGTCAGAAAGATTTAATGGTACATTGTACACCTCTCTATTAGGACAGCTCACTTTGGACTGACTTACTACCAAAATCAAAAAAAAGCAGGAGGTTTTTGCCCTTCCTCCAAGTTCATAGAATACTTAAGTCAGAGTGAGTGCGGAGGGGGGGTGGATTTTTCCCCCCCTAAAGGACTACCTCCTTGTGGGCTGATTCCATTTGGTTTACATGTAACCCTGGGGTAAGGATTTTAGTTTGTTAGTTTAAGAGGGGCGGCCAATCTCTTCGCACTGGAACCATTTGAATTCTCCTCATGCCTTTGCTCTCTATCAGAGCAATCTCCTAAATTAGTTCCAGTATGTTGACATTCCTTCCATCTGGTGTCTTTCCATTCAGCGGTATTTTTATTACTCTCCTAACAGCCGCAGACAGAAGTACCTTTCCACTGCTACAAAATGTTCTTTTATTAAAGGTCAGCCAAATCAAAAGAACAAGCGAGTTTGTTTTTAATTTTGGAGATGCAGACTAGAATAACCTTTTCATTCAGAAAATTCATGTATGACCCAATTACCTCACTTGTGTAATAAGGCTTGAATTATTCTTCAAAAAGACATGTGAGTACTGAACACTGTCTTTTATCTTAGAAATTCATCCTGATTCAGCTTTTGTGTTCTTGACTGTTTTACAGTCATAACTTTGGCATAATTGGCAGAATTTTTATTTAGTTGGTTTTTCAGTAGTAGTAGTATTTTATTACTGTTTTTAACAGAGCATACAGCAGACATGAAAATATCCCAGATCCAATGAGAAAACCACTTATATGCATACACAAAAATGTATGCATATGCTTAATTATAATTGAAAATATCAAGATATAAAGCATGTGTTTTAAAGCTAAGCTTGTGTTATATTGTTTTCCTGAATTATGGCCTTATTCAGCCAAATTGCACCTCCTTTTAAATTAAAGGAATGTAGTTAAGATCCTGCAATAATCTTTTTAAATCAGACAGCATGCTATAATTTACTCCCCAGTGAGGAGATTAAAAAAGAATGAGAACCATTATCTTTGGTGAGGTTGTTTCTCAAAGAGCGAGACTGAGGATATGCAGATTGTGATGGTTTGCTCTTTAAAAGGAAGGAAAAATGACAGTTGCTAATTTGGCCACAATAACATGTTACACTAATTGTCTTTGTTTCAGCAAAGAATACAAGAGCTAACTCCCCTTTATTTAAATTATGATTAAAACTGTCGAGGAACTTCAGACAAGCAAATATTTACACTGCTATGGTAGGACTGTGTAAATGGGAAGATGGAAATAAATTTCGTCACTGCTGGCAATCAGTTTGACATTTAAACTAGACCTGCCAGTGACCTCACACATTTGAGTTTATGCCATGTCCGATGAAGTGCTGTTTAGGTGATCACCCTGAAAGACAGGAAATTCATAAAGCTGGGGTACGGTAACTAAAGAGTTAAGTTTGTTTATTCTTGTTTCATTAGTATCTCCAGACACTTGAAATATTACTTGATGTTCTTGGACGTTATCAACTGAAAACAATGAGAATAAAGCACTCGAAGGTCAAAAGCCTACATAATTAGAGGAAATCAATTAGAAATGTGGTTAAACAGTATCACTGCTGAAGTACTTTCGCTTGGCCAAAAAAAGAGAAACGCTCCAGCTTTCCAACTTCCAACATTCTTGATTAAAGCCCAGTCACCCACGGGATGTTTTAAGGCACTTGTGGCTTTTTCAGGTGTTTTGCACACAGAAGGGGTGGGGTCATTAGGCACCAAAGATTTTTGTGATTATGTCTGAAAACCAGGAGATAGCAGAGGCTGGGACAGAGGCTGGGACTGCTCTGAACTGTCACAGCCTGAGATAGGTGACTGTTTCTCCACCCTGGCCCCTGGCTGCCTGCCCCACCCCAAGGTGCACATGCAGCTGATGGCGGGGGACACTTCTCTGAGCCGGTGCTGCTGCAGGGATGCAGTTCCTCAGCAATGGCTCCTGTCCACACACCTTAACAGCTGCCACACAGGCAGATTTCTGACAATGCAGCTGGTCTTGCTGATGATATGGTGACTTGACTGACGCAGCTCCCCGCACTGGAGACAGACCTACGTGTGTATGTGAAACGCCAAGTGTGTCTATGCTTTGCTGCATGAAGTCTGGCACAAAATGTGAGATCAAACATGTATTTGGCAAGTGCAGTGACTATCCTGGAATACTACGCCACTGCTGTTACGCACTGTCAGATTATCTCCCATTGCCTTTGGGGTTTGAAAGCAGAGCTGAACCAGTGTCTGGATCAAGCATGCAACCTAGCTCAAGCCATGGTGGACTGGCAGACTCATGATGGAGAATCTCTCTGCTTTTTCTTAAGAGTACCAAAAATGCAACCTAGAAAAAAAAAAGAAGTGCACCTTACTTGGGAGATCCATATTTTGTGCCTTGTTAATGCAAAGGGTCCAGCACTTTATAAGCATCCTGGCCCCAATTCAGCAGAGCACTTCAGCACACACTTTCCTTCAGTTACTCATTTACGTTAATGCCCTCATGTTCCACTGGCACCAGATTTTGATCCCAGTGTTTATTCATTCTCCAGGGAAAATCTTCAGTAAACTATCTCTACAAACATGTTAGCTAATAGTCTGTTCATTTTTAAGTGCATTTTGCAAATGGGCAGACTTTTCTGTATGGTTATGCTGACCAAGGACAACTCTTTCAGCACAGAAACAGTCATGTAGACAACTGTATTTCACAATACAAAGACTCAAGAGCTCACTCCTAAATGTACCAAGTGTAACTTCACCCTCATGATTGGCCCAACACATGTTTAAATGTTTGCAGAATGTTCTTTCCCTGGTTTAACTTTTATAAAGTATTGCCAGATGAGGTAGATTTTGCACTCAAGCTACCCCTGGAAAAATATGTTAGCTCTCAAAGGCTTTATTATAAAATCCTGGAGTTTTCAAGGCAAAAAAGCAATAGGGCAGAGGAAGGGCGAGGGGCAGGGGAGAGACAGACAGATGAATGGACAGAGGCATTATTCTATAAATTAAAATTTATGTGCTGAAATCAGAACACTGCCAGCAATGCCAACTTTTTTTATCCAGTCCCTTTCAAGGAGTTTAAAGTCACTTAAAGGAGCACTTCCCTCAGCCACACTCGACAGATTGCCAATTACAGCCCTGCTGAGAGGATGGAATTTCTTTAGTCACAACTGTACATCTGCCCTGGCAGTAACAAGCAAGGTACATGCCTCTTGATTAGGTTACAAAGAAGTACCTCTAAACTGGAAAGCTTGTTTTCCACACATCTGAATTTGCTCGGTATCAATAAAAAAGATAAACTTGTGTTTACATCAAGTAGACAAATTCAGAGGTTAATTGCTATCAGCAGGAAGGTCAAAAGGATACCTAAACAAGATCCTACTTAAGGAAAACACATGTTTGTAAATGCAATCCAAAGAGTTTTCAAAGATATTACAGGGACATCCAGCATTGTCCATGCTAGGTGTATCTGTGCAATCTGTGCACTTACTGAGAGAGCTGTCAGATGTGCAGTGGCAGTCTGAAAACCTACAGAAAAAATTTGTGAGAGAGGAATAAAGTATCTCTAGGGTGACTTCAGTTTAAAAGTCAAGCATCTGATCTAATTTAGTCAGCTAGACTCCAACAGTAGCCTCCAATAAGCCATTTATCCCACTTACCAGAAAAAAAAGTCTCCCAGGAGGGAGCGAATCAGCCTGTGAAGATGCTGATCTCTCTTGACTAGAGAGGGACACTAGACTTGTAGCATACATCAACTGCAGAAATGTTGGATTGCTTAATTTTGGTGAAATTAAGCCCATCTCTTAGGATTTACTGACTTCAACATCTTGTGTCAGAGGATAGCAATATTATCACTCTTTATGCATCACTCAAGAGAAATAGCTGTGTGTTTAAAATCCAACTTCAAGAGGATACAAATACTTCAGTCCTTGATGTAGTCCCTTAACTTCACAATAAGTACTCTTCAGCTTCAAGTGAAGCATATGCTCAAGGGCCCCTGAGCTCACACCCTCACATCTGGGCAGCTCCTGTGGGTTCAGCTGCACAACCACACGTCTTCCCAGTGCTACCATATCAAAGTTACAGCATTGGCTGCTACAGGCCAAATGATGACTCTGACTGCTTGGAAAACACACCAGCACCTGACATGGGTGTTCATCCTCAGACAAGATGAACTCTCCATCATGGAGCTCAACTGGCTCTGCTGCAGAAGCACTGCTCCTCCCTCCTCAGGGCCAGAGAGGAAAGTTTTGCTCCCACAGGGCTTCAGTGTCTGCTTCCTAAAAATGCTGTAATCTTTTTCACTCTTACAAATGTTTTAACTCAGTAAAAACTATTTAAAGTAAGGATGATAAGGGCAATTGGTCAAAGGACCACAGCATGCTTAATATTTTTTTCTTCCTGAGTTCCCATCCACATTTGAAGTAACTTTTGTTCCATTTGCAACCCACATGCTGACACAGCATCCCTCCCCTTTTCTGTTCCCAGATCCTTTTATGAGTTTATTCAATAAAAAGACAGATACTCATCTCTTTTCAAGTACAAGAACATGCTTTTGAATAACTCAATATGCGATAGTGTAACAGTACGCCAAGACAGCCCTTGTTTTAATCAGTCGTATCAACTCTCAGAGCAGAGCTGCCATACACATCTCATCACCTTCTGCATTTACCTCACGGCTATGGAAATGTGTAGGGCTACATTCAGGCTTCCTGTTCGGCAGGGAGGAAAAGAGGTGATCCCCAGGGACAAGGCTGCCTGACCCAGGTGCCTCTGAAGCTCTGGAATCCACGTCCCAGGTCCACCACGCAGCCGCCCTCCTTGCAGCAACAGACAGTTTGGCTGGTGTCTTTTGGCACTTACGTGGCCTGACCCGCCCAGCTAGTGCTGGGACATAAGCAAACTGGCAAATCTTCCCAGCTGTGTCCCAGGAAGAAAGGAGGTAGAGGGGGAAGACAGGATAAGGAAACAGGAATGATAAGGCAGCCACCAGACTGACAGGAAAGTGTGCAGAGGTGGACAGGAAGTGGATGCTGGGATTCAGGAGGAAAAGCTGCAATGACAGAACGAGCAACTCGAACTGGCAGGTAAGGGAGGACCAACGTCCTAGAGCAGATAAGAGCAGTCCTGTGCAGTCCAGGGAAAATAAAGCAAACGAGGACTGGTTTAGGGGCTGGGAACAGAAACAGACACCAGGCTGGTTCATGAGTGAGGGTGAAATGAAACTGAACTGTCCAGCAGGAGCAAGGACACGAGGTGATACATGCAACCATCTCCCACCTGCCATCGACACAGTGAACTCACACAAGAAGCAGCTCTTCCAAGCAAAAGGTTACGCATCTGGGAAACACTGGTAGCTCAGAGGGAAGGCAGTGCTCAAGGCAGTCCCGTTGGTAAGGGACAGGTTACACAAGGAGTAGGGGTTGATTTGGTGCACGATCTCAAGAAACACGAACATCAGGTCTGCAAGAATGTAACAGAGCAGTCAGGGAGGAAAATCACATTCACTAACCTTCATATATGGTGATGATATGAGGGTGGCTGAGGGATGACATGATCTCAATCTCCCGTCTGATGTGAACCATATCTTGTTCATCCTTAATTTTGTCCTTACGAATGGATTTTATTGCAACCTATAAATTCAGGAAATCAAGCATTATTCTTGGAACTGAACAGATGCATCTAATCCACTAAGAAGAGTTCAAAAAATAAATACAGATGTTAGATGTTGGCAGAACGTGGAATGACCAAAACAAACCTTTAAAATACAAACCTCCATGCTCCAGCTTACTCACTGTATAGCAATAAATACACTCTCATTACAGTAATGGGTAACACGAAGTTTTGGGCTCTTCAGGTCTTAGGACTTCACTGAGGAGGAACACAGCATCTTTTGGAAAGATCCCTGTGCTAGCCTAAGCACTCTCCCTATGGAAGTGGCAAAACTGCCCAAGAGATTTTGATGGGAAGTAGATTTGCTAAGACATGATTGCATCTGACAATTTCAAACAGAAACCTTGGAGACAATTTCTCTGAAAAAACTTTGAGATCTCTGACAGAACAGAGGCAGGGAATTCAGGGTGCTGATTACACATTAATATTCATGTTAATACATAAAGGATCCCATTAACACAGGTTAGTCCATGGTTCTCTAAAGCGAACAAACTGTTCAGGAGTTATGACTTATTCAAAAATCAGAAGAAATAAATCTTTGAAATTCACATCTAAACTCGTCCTCATATAAACCCAAGGCTTCAGGTCCTACACAACACTTGTGCAATCACTGCAAACCCATATCCTTCCTGCATCCTTCCTCAATCAGCAAGCTTCTTTACAAGCATATCATGTGACTGGATATCTTTCCAAAAGGCAGGGTGGGAACAGAGGAAGTGATAGCTGAACTTGTAGTATAAATTCAAATTATAACAGTCCTTGTGAGTGCGTGTATGTGTGTTGCCTGTGAAAAAAGGGCTTATCAGAACACCCCCATAAATAATCGTGGAGGTCATCTCATGCCCTATGAGAAATGCAGAAGGCAACAATGCAGAGAAGCTGGTGGGAGAGGGGAGGTGAGGGCATTGTGCATACTGAATGGCAGCATGGCCTTTATTATACTCAATATTTACCCTGCATTGTTTTTTCAAGCTAGAGTTCAGGGAATAAATTATCAGCTAGTTTAAAATCAACAATACGTCTTTGAAAAACATCACTGACCTGCTGAGATGACCACCCTTTTATAAAAGTAAACCAAATTTGTGTCACTCTTTGCAGCCAACTACCATGGACTTCTCCTGGGAAAACATTTGTAAATCTATGATTTACGTTATTTCCCCAGTTACTCTAGAAAAAAAAAAATTCACTGCCTACTTCAGTAATTGCAAGTGGCATGACCAGAATTGTTTTCATTATATGATGTAGCATTGAGGATATGGTAGAAAGAAGAGAAAAACTTACAATATTATAAAATTGAAACATACATAAACAGGAGCCAGTTTCAAGGATCAGATTTCCTACAAAGCCTTCAACTCTGAAAAGCAACATTGTTCAAAAAAGCATTAAGCACATGCCCCATCCCCTTGAATTCCCAAAGATTGCTGCACGTGCTTAAAATTAAGCTCTTGCTCAAGTGCTCCCCTACTTTGGGACAGCAGAACAAAAAGAAGTCAAGGTACGAAACGATTGCATGTTAAATGATTCGCATGTTAAAACCAAAACAATTCTTTTTTTCCTCTTGATCCAAACATTTGGAATAGAGATTTTAAAAGTAACAACATAACTATAGTCTTATTTACATAGCACATATTTCTAGAAAAGGTAGTACAACAGATCTTAGTTGAATAAGTGACCAAGATAGCCTCCAAGTAATTCTTGAGATGGAAAAGGCAACCAACTCTAAAGATTACATTGGATTTTTCCCCATCCCACGTTTGCACTGGGACTGACTGCAAACGCAAATACACCCTGTATACAGAAGGATGTGGGTGGCTCTTGGAGCAGTATGTGCATTCCTGCAAGAAATAAATATAGACATGGGTAAAAACACATTTTTCATTAAAAGACAGCCTTGTACTTGGCTCTGAGGAAGAATTTAAGAAGGGTTTCATTGTCAAATATACAACGGGGAGCAAATTCTTCCCCATTCACGACTGGTAAAGTAATAATGGCAGCCCAGAGAACATGCCAATCTCCTGCTAACTTGACTGTGTGCTTCACAGACAGGATTTTTGCACATCTACCTATAATTACCGCAACTGGCCTCTGTGGAATAACTGTATATAAGAAAACATATTTTTATATACAAAAATGCAAACCTGATTGAAAAGTGTGGTGGCACTTTGTAAATATATGTTTGGATTAATATCCTAATGCAAACAGATGTGTTGCCTGGGAACATAACAAGACCAGAGAGTTTACAGTCTCAAAACCCATGCTGAAAATTAAGGCATCTTAATTTAAAAAGGCTATTCCTAAAAGTTTACCCAAATTTCAAAGATGGTACATAAGCTCTCCTGAAAGCATCACTTCCCAGTTGCAGGGGTAGAATTCAACAGCACGGCCAAAGTACTTGGGATTTTGTCAGTTACATCCAGGCTGCAACGTCTCATCCCAATATGAGGAAAGAATACATGTGGAACACAAGTCTTGGGTTTTAACATCCAAGACTTTCTCTTCCCTCACTCAGCTCCTTCAGACCACCGTGACCGGCACTTGGAAACAAGGAAAGACAGTCGGCAGGTGTGAAATATCTTTACTCCAGTGGTGTCAGTGGAGCCAGGGCAGCTCTAAGCATCCACCTGCCCACGGTCAGACCACCCCCTGCAATCCTGACAAACAGCAAGGGTGCTGTGCAGGAGGCAGTGCCCCTTGTACGCTGCCAGTGCAAGCACTCATACCTAAGAGAGGTTTACTCACATGCACTAACAAAGGGGTATCACTGTCTCTTTGCACAGCACATAAGCTGTAGCCATTTATTAGTTAAACCTTGACAGGCAAGTGGTGAAACAGCACAATTCATCCACTTTTAGAAGACAAGGAAATCGAAACAGAAAGCCAACATTACTCCTAAGGGAAACAAGGACAGTAGCATCTCAGAAATTGCTGCCTGCCTCTCCCTCCCAAACTCCGCAACACGCCACGGAAGGGCCTTATTCAACAGACCATCTGGTTATGAAAGGATGATTTCTGATACCTTTCTCCATGTTCAACTGCTATTTTTCTCCTCAAAAATGGCAGCAGGAAAGTGAAAGGTTCAAAGGCATCTCAACAAATGCCTTTAATCCCATGCCATCTGCCTGGTGGCCTGCACAATCCCCAAGTGGATAGGTTCCACACTTCAAAGGCCACTAGTAGTGCACAACCTTGCTGGTGACCCGGTCCGAAAGGCCAAACAGTGAGTGATCGGTGTCAGCAGACTGTCACTGGCAGAGATGGCATCCCAAAGCAGCATTAGTGGAACAGGACAGCATTCATTCCAAATCTTGCCTTCTAAGAAAGGGATTTCTGCCAGTCAAGTCTTTCACCTGCACCAGTCTGCACAGACCATGTCAGCAAGGATACTTGGGCTCAAGTCTACTGATGTGAAAAAACCAACACAAACAAGAAAGCAGCCCAGTTGGGTTTTATTCGGTATTTCATGGAAACACTACTAATCACAATCACATTCTAGGTATTTATTACATGTTCCACTGTTTTCACATCTCCGAGCAAAATAAGGCCCCTAGCTGTATGTTATGGTATTGGACTGTAAAACAAGCCTCTCTTCCAGGTATTCTAAAATACCAATAATGTAACCTCTTCCATGAAATGTATTTCTTTCAGAAATATATTCCAGAAAATACATTTTCAAAGAGTGCTTATGCTTTTAACACCAGATAGAGCTGGCTCAATTTTTCTAAACCCCACTTACAGGACTGCTGCATGATGAACCTGAATAACTTCAGCATAATAGGAAATAATGTCAATTGAGAAACACCTTCTGAAAGAACTTGTTTGTTCATTCTTAAGGTCCTTTTCTTTCTTTCTTTCTAGCCTGCTTTCTTGCTTTCTCTGAAAGCAGCAGCTTCACTGTGTGCAACATCAAAATTTATTAAGGGTCACAGCCTATGAATCAAGAGTACAGAAAAAGCAACACGCTTTTTCACATCAGCTACACTAACTACACCAAATATTCCAGCTCAGTATCTACAGACAAAGTGCTGTTAGTCCCTTTGGTATTCTCAAAACACTGTATTATACCTCTACCATGCTTTCTCAATATATTTTACTGGGTTTAAGACTTAGATAATTTAATTATAGTATTTTTAGTAACATTACTAGTAGAGGAATTTGTATTTTTCCTAGCTTCTTGTCTTAATGAGAATTTCAGATAACTCCAAGACCCTGTACTCAGAGAGAGTAACGTATCAGATTCCTAATAATGAAATCTAAAGCCTCTCACCCCAACAAAACAGGTTCAAGTTCACCCAAAGCCTCTATAGACACAGTATCCAATCTGGCAAAGCACTTTAGCACATGCCTAACTTCACACATGTGAGCAGGCCATTGACTTTCGCCGGACAGCTCACATACGCAAAGTTAAATACATGCATAAGTACCAAGGTCACAGCTCAAAACTAGGCCATGTGATGTTTCCCTCTGGGGATCATTACTGGCTCTGTGCACCAAAACCATCCCCAGCATCTTCTGCAGCTCTGATGGCTGCGTGGTCCTACACATGGGGTCAGAGGGGGAGAAAAACCATCAGAGATGGGATGAAACCTTCTCCACCTGCACTGCCAGTTCTGGTACCAGTCTCTGCTCAGAAGCAGGTAAAGAGAATACCCTCTCCAAAACCAATGGCACAGGGGAGAAAAAGCAGGGGTTGTGAGCCTCTAATATTGCCAGGTACTTCCAAACTGCTCTGCACAAGCACAGCCCCAGCTTCATTGCTGCTCTGCCTTCCAGAAGCAGATAGGAAAGAGGGAGCACAGCTTTTGGCTTCCCATCCCTCCGTGAGTCAGCTTGCAGAGTGTGCTGGGCAGGAAGCGTAGAGAAATAAATTGCTTTCTTCAAGGCTGCAATAAATTACCGGTTTCCATTTGCTGGAAAGAGGATTTATACTCCCTCTCTGAACTGGTGTAGAGAGATTATGAAGTATTTTCCAACACACTTCATGCTTCTTTGCTTTTGTTTCATACAAATAACTGGAATTGAACTATAAATACTTCAAAAGTATGACGGTTGCAAAGGTTTCTGTACATTCAGTCCTATCTGTGAGAGGAATGTCTCTCTCCTCCTTTTCAAGTTTCTCGGCTGCTTAGCAGAGCAAAATGGGTGGAATTTGTGTTTACAGAGCCTGATCAAGACCACTGTGTACAGAAAAGTATCTCCAGGTCTAAACACCTGGCAAAGGGCATGGCAGGCAGTAGGTGCCCATTTCCATATCAAATATCCATGTCTGCTGAGTCACTGCTGGCATCATCATTTATAGCTGAGCAAAAAAAAGCTGTATTTTCATCAAAGTGAAAATCTGTTTCACTTGATTTCAGGAAGTCGGTTCATGTGTTTGTTTTAGTCTAATGAACCTAAGTTTGCCTCATTTCCAGCTGAGTTGTGTGAATATAAACAAAAGTAGAACTAGCCACAGTGCAGTCACAGATTTTTAAGTCGGTGAGTGTTCTAGCTGAGCCTGACTACTTAAATGCCACAAACCACTGACCCTTCCCCAGGAACTTCTGCATGCAGTACATTCAGACCCATTGAAAACAATCTTCCACTCTCTATTATCTACCAAGGCTATTTTTAGGACCACAGTGAGATATGAACTGCTTTTTTCCACCGAGGGAAGCTGTGACTTTTAAGCTGCTTCCAGCACTTGTACATACCACCCATGCTCAAACAAATTCCAATGGAGTCTTGCAATACTATTGTGGAGAGTCAAAAAGCCAGCATCAGGACAGAGAGTGAAGCTCCCTGAGAAAGGAAAACCAGCTTGTTGCCACTGAGCAATATGTCAGAAGACGCCTAAAGAAAATTATTAGAAATTATTTTCTTTGGGTGAAGAGGGAGGGGAAGGTTAAATATACATAAACCTCTCCTTTCCGAAAGCTGTGAACTGAATCCATCCCCACCCAGCAATGGGAAGTGGGTGAGCCCAGCTGGTTTCACAGCTCTGCTTCCTTTCTTTGAGACTCGAAGGTGGGAAGCACAATGTGCCAAGTGCCAGTGGGGTGTGGAGGTAAAGAATAGGTTGATCAAGCAGGGGAGGAAGAGAAAGGGAGAGCGGAGGATGTTTGGGGGTGGGGAGAGAAAAGGTACATTGTTCTTTCTCCAGCTCCACAGAGCCAAGCAAGAAAGAATAAAGTCTGGCACCACATAATGTTTTTTCCAGGGCAGTCTCTGCCTATGGCTCTTGGCTCAGACATCACCAACCCAAGAGGAAAAGAAACAAAGCCATGAAATTGTGTGGTCCCTGAGGTGGCTGCAATCAAATGATAAGGAGGGGGACGCTGATAATGCGGTTGCATTGAAATGGCACTTCCAGAGGTTGCACAAAGGAGAAGAAGGAAAGGCAGGGGACGGGCTGAATAACTGTCTATCTCTCCTCTGGACCTTCCAGGTGGGAAGAAGGAGCCATGGACAGATATTCCCATGGGGAAATGAAGCTTCCAAAGGGTTCTGCAAAGGTATTCTCATGAGGACTTCTTTTTGTAAGCCTCCTACCACATGATTTTATCTTTGCTGCATCTATTTGCTGGAAAAAAAGCTATCTTGAGACTTCAACCCTGGCCCAGATGCAGCACTAAAGAGCATCATGCAGGACATGTAATTCTAAGAACAAGCTTCTGCACGGTCATAGAGAACATTTCATGCAGTCACTGAAAAGTTGGACAAAAGGCCACTGTGAGTGTAAGCAAAATTAGTGCCTGGCGTTGTGCAATCTGCTAACACATCTCTCAGAGCTCTCCCTTTCAGGGAAAGAGTAAGGTTGACAAAATGCCATTGTTTTGGAGATTGCTAGTTTTCACATCCTAAAAGCCAGATCATCTCCATGGTGATACTGCCTGGGAGACAAGCATTCAACAAAATCCTTATTAATTATTTATCAGCAGCCCAACTCTATTGTTTGATACCTTGGCAAACTATGCAGTAATCGGGGGAGTTGCTCAAAGCAGTAACCGGTGCCATCTGCACCCAAGTGAGCCTCTGCTGATTTAAATCTCAGCTTCTGCTCATTACTTTGTTCCATCACATGTTTGTTCATGTCATGGATGTTACCAAGGACAAAACACTGTTATTGTTGTTGCAAGCCAGCAGCTGCACACATAAAGGGCAAGGATGCACGTGCCTTGATGCACCTCTCAGGTCCATGTGCTTGTGTGAGGTAAACGTATTTTTTACAGCTGCCTCACTCAGCATGGTAACAGCATATAGCAAACATCAGCATCTCCCTGTTTCATTCCCCTCTTCACAATGTACCAGACAGATTACATTTCTAAAAACCAAAGCTGATGGCCCTACTTGTAGAGAAACTCACTCTTGTGCCAAGGCACTAGAAGTCCCAAGTCAGTGTGATAAATGCTAAATCAAAATTCTATTTGCATAAACTGAGGCACAATGTGCCACTGTCTCTGGGAGAATGAAGGTACGATTACCTCAGGTTTTATCTCCATTTTCTGGTTCTGCTGGACATAGATGCTGCTATCATATCATAAATGATGATTCACCAAGTGGAGAAGAGGAATTAACTATCCACAAACACTCAGCAAGGAGATTTTATATTCTCTCTAGTTCCCCCTTTATTCACAGAGAAAGATGCTTGTGGAACCAAGTCTTTATGAGCAGTAGAAGGTACCAGATGAACACATTTATATTGTACATATATAAAGTGGGTGCCAGGAGGAACATACAACACCCTTCCTCCACTTCTTTCCTCACCCCCGCATACGGTGCTTATTATCAGGATTTGTGAGCACATTTCCTGAGTAACTACTGCCTTACTGGGAAATTTGCATCCCTTCATTGTCTGGTACCCACTACCCTCAGCTATGTATAAAAAGCCTGCCATATTTACACCATGCATTCTCTGACAAATTTCCCTGGCAGACCTTTCTTCATTTAATGCTGAGAATCCTTGCCTCAAGTCATACATGTCAAAAATATACTAAAAAACTTCTCCCTTCCCAGAAGTTTTTTATACCGCATTACTGAAGTCCTAAGTCATAGCACTGTCCAGTTCTAGAAGAAAGATCCTACATATAATCAGTGTGCCTAGCAATAATGAAGTGTTTCCCATAGTGCTGCCTCAAGTTGCCCCTTCTCACTCCTCCCCACTGCTCCAACAGCATGCTACCACAAATCTGCATCCACTTCAATCCTCCCTGATCCACAGTAAAACAAATTTGCTGTGGTAGGAGCAGAGATTGCAGAGGATTTGTTGAAAAGCCGAGATCTGACATGACCAGGTTATTAAAGATGTTTGCAGCTGTGGCCTACCAGGACGGGAGCCCAAGGCCGGTCTGGCATCCTGGGAGAGTCCCTGTCATGTGCAGACTTCACCTTCCTGGAGAAAAGAGTGGGACTGCTTATATTTTCTCTAATACACTTCTAAATGTAACTCCATATCCTCCACATCATGCACAGATTGACAGAAGATCATCTCCTTTCCAAAGTCTACTAACTCACAAATATCCCATCCAACTACCTTCAAACTTTCAAGAAAAGTTCATGCTTTGGCATGTGAGAAATTATATCTGGAAAGAAACTGGGGTAGGGGATTTCCCCGAGGCAATGGATGTTCATAACTGTAATTAAAAAGAAAAAAAAATGCTTTACAGCCTCAACTATGGATCATTCTCCTTAATCGATGTTAACCAGCACTGAATGCCACATTCACTGAAAAGATGAAAACTGCATTTACAGTTACCTTCTAGTGAAGTTGCCAAGCAGATGTTTTTATTTGGCTTCCACATTTACTAAAGCCAAATGCTACACTGAGCTGGGATTTCACAAAGTCTAATTGCTTTTCTTCCAGGCTACAATTTTGTTGGAACCAAAAAGAGAAAAAAAAAGAGGGGAAAGAAAAAGCAGAAAAAAAAAAAGCTGACTTCACTTTTAAGTAGGAAAAAAACTGGTAGCATCCATTTCTATCATGTCTGTTTATATCATAGTTTAAATGAGGTTAGGATTGTGCAATCATTATTCATCAACTTCCAAACACAGCATAGCTCCATCCAGCACATGTGCAAAAGAGGAAAAGTCACTGAAAGCGAATCCTGTGTCAGTCAGTCTTTTAACTTTTTCAAGTCTGTGTGCAGACTGTTTAGCACTAATTAAATTACTGGCAAGTCAGGATAAAGAGGAGTGAAAGAATTCACAAGCCCCAAGTTTACTGTTCTCAATGTTACATGGGTATTACAGACCCACTCTCCAAAAACTGGAAGATAGATTTCACAGTAATTTTGAGGCTTGATCTCACAGCTACCACAGCTGCTGATGTAATGCAAAATGCTAACCTGAGGCAGCAGAGAGGGACTTTAATTCAATGTTGTTTTTTCATTGTGAATAAGCAGTGAACCACACTGAAGTAATCCTCCAAAGTAGGAGTGCACACTGTTCAAGGCATCAATTTGGGGATGAAACACAAAACCAAGATCTTGGCTATGTCATTATAAAAAGCCCCTTATGACTTTCTTAAGAAGACAGGTATAAAGCCCTGGTGCCTGGATCTAGTTCCAGTTTGAAAATTACACAGTCTCCTGTAATTCCTCCAATAACTTAAATTAGAAATGGGGTTATTCACACCCTCTAAGCAACTGCTGCAAACTGTTACAATGTGCTGCTAAATAATGGTAACCTCAGCAGTTACCAGAGTCTCTAAAGTGATTTTACAGGTTTAGGCGAAAGGTACTACATCAGTGCAAGGCTGTAAGTCACATTAAACAAGGAAGAGTGTTAGACATTGTTTGAACTCCTAGAGCCAGTTTTTTTCTAAGAAGCCACCTCACAGCACATTTTCATTCATTGATACGTTCTGCTTGAGAAAGTTGTGGATAAATAAATGTAACTCGGCTTATTCTGCCTTTTTCACTGAAGCTTCTGTAAGTTCAGAGAAACCTCAGAACCACTGAGAGCTTTGCACATCTTTACAATGCCTCGTCCACCACAAATGTGAAGTCAGCTGGTATTGTGTGCATTTTTGATTTTGCTCTCCAGTTCTGCAGTCCTTCAGGGAAAAAAAGGAAGTGCTATTTCACCATGAGAATTACAATAGTACAAGGAAAACTCGGGAAGAGTCTTTTAAAAAAGAAATGTCCATACTTTCATGCACCACAACACTCACTAAAAACCCAGCACCATACTGTTTGACCACCGCAAACTCCTAAATAACAGAATGGAATTTTGAAGTGTGGAGAGATTTTTAAAGCCGAATTGATAAAGTCTATCAATTTAGTCTTTTGGATTAACATTGATGAGCAAGGATTCATTGTACAAAGATGGTGGGCCAGCAAAATTATATAATGGGGGGTGCACAGATGTGTTTAAACAGCACAGTTGGAAGGGTTAATGACGCAGAACTATCAGAAGCACCTGTATCTCATATACTTTTCTAAACTGATCTAAAGTGGATCAAAATATAAACACCACTTCCTGGTGGGAATCTAGCAAACCATAAACACACATCCTATCTGGAAAAATACTCTTGGAAAACAAAAAGATTGGCAATCATGTATCAAAGCCTCACCCAGATTATTTTGCTCTAGGGCTTACAGATTGCTTTGCAATATTAATTTTTTTTTTGTTAAGGCACAGCTTCAGTATTACATTGTTCTGCCTGGACATTACCTATTTAATGGTCCCTTCTGGGAAGGGACCGTCTTAGAATTTATGACGGAATGTGGTGGAATTACTACAGCAGGAGGAAAGGAGTTCGCTAAGACTTCTTCCCCATACGTCTCTGATTTCTGAGAAATATTTATATCCCTGAAGGTAGAGGAACCTCCTGTTGTTCCCTTCTATTTATTGAAAGTAAATTACCAGGGCCACCCTAATGGAGAAAGTAACGTAGGAATGGGAACACTCTTGCTCCCTGCAGCCAGTAGGACTTGGAATGGATGTGAGAGGGCGAGGAATGAATTATGCTTTCCTACAATTAAGTGGCTGGCGATCCAGCAATTCTGCAGCCTTAAATGCATAATTCCAGCTCTCCCTGCTAGAAGAGGAGTTCACAACTGCAGGCAGTTGCTCTAAGTAGTTATGAGGAGACTTAACTTTGGAGGGGAGAAACAGCAAAGCAATCATTTTTCAGGATGGAAAGCTTTTGCCTAGGAACTCCCCCAGACCCTGCGAGCTCCAGGACTGTTGCCCCCTTCTTCAACACGCACAAACACCTTTTTTGGCACACATTTTGGCTGCAGTCAGTTGAACAAGCAAGAGTTAGAACTCATGTTTCTGGGATCCCCTTGCCAGAAGCTAAGCTGTTAGGTAGTGTAACAACAGCAGCCCAGGCTTCCCACTTCACCCTGCCAGTGACCTTCGCACAGACTTGGACATAGCCCCTTCCTCAGAGTGAGGAGCAATTCCCTCTCATGCTGCTCGGTCCAGAAACTCATCTCAGCAAATACCACAAATCATGTCAGACCGAGCAGGACTATTAAAGCAGTGCTGCATAATGTGAATTGCTGTCCACAAGGGACCGGACCAAGAGACTGCCTAACCCACTTTGTTTAACTTTTTAGTTAAACAATCCTGAAAGGGGAAGCTGCATTGCTACTCTGGAAATTACAACTTTAATCTCATTTGAACCACACATTCCTCAGTTAAACTGCAGGAATAATTTAAGAACCAACTCCCAAATAAGACATTTTTCTACATTTCCTACATTTCCTGAAAATACATTATTTCCAATGCTGTGAAGTAAAAGCAGACTTATTAATTTATCCAGGTTAAAGTTCTTCCAGTAGCCCCAGTAAACTCTAATGTCGGGCTAATTACATGCATTTCACCAGTTTTGCATTTTCACATTGCTGAAAGCAACACCACACAACACCAGTAGAACATTGATCCTTTCCAAATCAACCCCACAAACCATTTGCACATATTGCATTCATCGCTCACTCGCACTGCACTGCCCATAGCAGGAATCCATAGTGCTTCCCTGAAAACAGAGCAAGCTTCATTTCCCTTCCTCGGGCATGCTTTAATACAGCTCTGAGGTGCCAGCTTTTACTGGCTTATTTAAACAGCGTCTAGAGTTTTGCCGGGCAGATAAGAAGAATAACTTGGGTGTGCAGTAAAACAAAGATATAGCTGTTTGTGCCAAACATTCAGTTTATGGCAATACTTCATAGGAATTACTCCCCGTAACAACCGAACTGTCATATCCTACAACTACATCTCAGGCAACCTCCCAGCTGAACTCACTACGGCTGCTGTCTGATGTGCTCTACATACAAACACCCAGAACTAACCAGATGTTCTCTATGTAAAACATTTGGTTTGAAACACGCAGCGCTTCTTTCCAAAAATCCATTACATTTGTTTAATGGACTCGCACAGTTCAACTAAAATATCCTGGAGCAGACATTTGACTGCAACTCTACTCTACAAGCCCCATCCGCAAAAAGAAAAAAAGGAAAGAAAGAAAAAGCAAATGAGAATAGTTTACATGATTTATGCTGTCTTTACGATCAGCCAGTTCATAAAATACAAGCTCTGCTCTACAGACAATAACACAAATCGCTTTCAAGTGTATTGTTTAGTCCTTGCCTGTGTTAAACAAATATTTCAATAGAAACAAAGGGCCGAACTCTACTCTTCAGCTTACAAGCGTTAACGCAACTGAGAGCAGCTTTTTACCCACGTACATCACAGGGGATGCAATTTTTTTGTTTTATGCTCAGAGTGAGTGAGTAACGACATCCAATAATGATAACCAGTTACATTCACGGTTGCAGAGTTTTCCTTTCATCCAAGAAAGGCTTGAAGGAGGTTGAAGTACAGCATGAAATCCTTCTCCCTGATGAATTCCTTGTGAGCACTGCATAACCCACAACGAGGCCTATCACAGGTTCCCTTAGACCACGTTTGCATAATAAAATGCCAGACAGAATGGGAGAATGCTTTGTTTTACTGAAGCAGAGAGCCTGGTAGAAAACTCTCAAACTGTACACAGAAAAAAACCCTGTAGTTAAAAAGGATGGCTAGTCTCTGGCCTGAATGCAAATGCACTGCACTGCCCAGCTAAAGGCCCTCATTCCCGCCAGGTCGTGCTGACACAACAGTGACCGAGTCGTATCAAGTGCTGCTCAGCAGTGGTGAGCTGTCTCCAAGGCATGAGATGGTGGGCTTTTGAAAAATCGGCACCATCCCTTCCAAGCGTGACTATAGCCATGGAAGAGGACATTCATTTTAACAGCAATTTTCCTGAGATGGTTACACCCACACAAGGAATGGCTTAGCACAGTGCTGGAGCTGTGGTTGACCTCAGCTCTCCCCGTGGCTCCACCACAGACTTTCTGGATGAGCCTCAGGGAACCACTCACCTCCTGGAAGCCCAAAGCATGGCTGTAACAACTGGCTCCTACAGGAGTTGGAGCTTAAACCCATCGATCACCATCTAATTATTTCACCTCATTTTGGTACCCTGAAGAGAATAAAAACATGACAAAGGAAGTAGCATGAAGGATGCTATTGCTCACGTACAGTCCTGATTAAAAGGTATCTTCCAAAGAGGGCAATGTGAACATCTCTCAGTTCCATCCCTACACAAGTCAGCTAAGCCTGCATTGCCTCCAGCAGGTATTTACAGGAATTTTCCAGGTTCCAGGCCACATGGCATTAGAGCATGCACCAGATGGGAAGGCTGCACTCTCCCCTCTTCTCCTCCCAAAGGCTATTTTATTTCCTCACACCAAAACAACAGCCTGCAGCTCTGCCCTGCTGAATCCGCTGCACCAGGTGTCCCCAGGCATCTCCAAGCACCTCCACTCCTCCTTCCTGAGCTGCACTCTGCTGGGGAAGCCATAATGTTTGATTTGTGCAGAGTGGCACAAATATGCAAATAAGTGATAGCTCTGAACACATGCCTTGGAAGCTGTTTCTTTAACAAATGCTTTGCTGTCTTCCCCTGTCAGACTTGTGTGCAAAGGACTTAACCTTTTTGTGTCAACAA
Source organism: Melanocharis versteri (assembly GCA_013397845.1). Taxonomy (NCBI): domain Eukaryota; kingdom Metazoa; phylum Chordata; class Aves; order Passeriformes; family Melanocharitidae; genus Melanocharis; species Melanocharis versteri. The sequence continues at coordinate 194,788 of VZTG01007653.1, forward strand.
CAAAGCACTGTTTAACAAAAAGGAACATTTGTTTAGTTACCACACAGCTCAAAAAGGTATTTCTACCCAACGCTCATTGCTATCTTTTGTGATTAAAAAAATATTCACACTCATTCTTAAAATAACACTTGTACCTCAAATAAAGGGAGCTATCTTTCACCATCAGGCATTTAATAGACATTAGAAATATCAGCAGAGATCAAATGCCTTATTGTGTACAGGAAACATGATATGAAGGCTTTGAGATCTCTATCAACAGCAGGACCCCAATTTTTCTGATCTACCAAGGAATAGCTAAATTTAGCCCCTGAACTCGGTATCTTTTTGCAGGAACAATAATTTTTTTTTTTTTTTTAAGCCTAATGTCCTTTAACTAGTGTCTTTATTCTGAGACAGTGCTGCTCAAGGCCAAACACGCTGACTCAGCTCCACGGCCCAGCCAGACCTTAGGGTAACTGCAAGTCCCTCAAGCTGCCAGACTTCCGAACAAAGACACTGCTCCAGCCTTAAGTCGTCCCACATGTGGCCACTGCGCCAGAGCAGCCGAGGGGCTCTGGGACCACCACAGGCCAGCGTTCCCCAGGAAGCCGAGGCAACAGGGGAAGAAGCACAGCTGGCCAAGCACTGATGCTTCGTCACAGAGGCAGGCAGCCCCACACAAGGTGCAGCAGACCCTGCCACTCACCAGGAACCCAACAGCAAGGGCTCTCAGGCACCATGCTGAAGGCGTGGTGAGGTAAAGCGGGAAATGCTGACAGTGAGAAGGGAAGGCTAAGGAGGAATCCAGAAATTAACAGTTAGAGTAGGAGCATGTTAAACTCGGCAACCTCAGCTGCTGTCTTCTTAATACCTACAAAAAATAAGACCTGCATTTATTTTGTGATTTTTGCATTCACCTACAACTGGCTGGGATGGTTTCACATGCACCAGCCATGCCAGCCCCTTGTCCCAAAGGTGCTCTGTGACTGAGTTTTTTTTGAAGTGAAAGGAACCACCCATTAAAGTATTTGATTATCTCCTACACTGGTAAGGACAGAGTCTGGAAAAGTCCATATTTGAGCAAGATGCAGGACTTCCATCACATCATGGACCAGTGGCAGTTTTAAGGACTGATGGCTCATAAACCATCAGAGCTAAGCAAGTCCCATCCATCTTTAGAGAGCTAAGGGACACAATGAACTTACACCATGCAATAGTTCAACAGACTGAATTGAGGGTTGGCCCACGGTCTGTAGTTCAAAATATAGAAATCACTGAGCTCAAGTAAGAGTACAAGAACAATGAAAGATCAAGGGATGGCTGCAACCTTGCCCCCTCCACGCTTTGCAGCACACAGCAAAGGTTACAGGAGGGCCTCCCCGTCTACTGAACATCTGGCATTTTTGGTGTAGGTCCAGGATGTTTGATGGGTATGGCCAGACACAGTACGCACACAGAGTACCTCACCCAGCCTCCGAGTGTTCAAAGGTCTAGGATCCCCTAATTTATACAACATACTATGCTGCCTGTGAAGACACAGTGATAAATATATTCTGTTTAAAAGCAGATACTTCTCAAATCATAACTTGCAGATGCTCAAAGTCTTTCATGTGGGTAAGACAAATGAGAGCCATAGAGACTGATTTTGTAGCCAGGGAGTACAGGAAGCAACAGCAGGAGAACACTATTGAAAGCCTGGATACACTTATGGCTTTAATGAATTGGTCATCAAATATAACAACACACATATGCAGTTTTTACCTTGCTTTGTAGTTCGCTCCCCGCCCTCCCCAGCTATTCCCCATATATCTAGCAAAGTGGAAATTATTTTGACTCTAGTTTATTAAATGGACACACATGGTACTCACATCTGCTGGAAGACATTTGAGGGAAATGCTGACAAATATCATTTACATATTTAGTTGGAGACCTTTTCATCTGAGACATTTCCTCTGACATATCAACTATCCTAAGTACATCGACCCATCAGTGCTAATGACAAGAGGTTCTTCTATAAAGTGTCTGGTGCACACCTGGGCAGTTTAGGGACAAATCCTGACTTATGGAGGAGGCAAGAAGAACATTCTCTGTAGGTCAGAGATTGCCATGCCGACGCGCCCATCACTCATGGCATGGAAACCATCAACACAGAACACCCGAGCTGGGCACTGGCTGCACCTCCAGCCTTACCCAGGTCAGGAGTTGCTGAGGCTCTGGCCAGCACACTGAGGAGCCACCACTGGCTTTTCCAATCCATGCTGCAAGCTCCTATCCCACCCCAAACCTGGAGGCAAACCTGCACTTCTGGCTTCAGAGGATCATTCAGAGCTGCGGCAGAAAACATTGTTTGGTCCCACTTTTTGCAGGGAAACATACGAGACAACAATAAAGAGACCAGTGTCCTGCTGAGAGGAGCATGGCTGCACGGCAAGGGGAGGTGCTTTGGCGCCAGCATCCCCGTTCATGCAGACAGAGAGTACATAAGCGCGGTACAGGAGGGAGGGACTAGAACCAGGCAGATGCCCATGTCAAACCACAGGTCATCGGCCAGTTTCTGAATGCCTGGTATGCAGGTTTTGGAAACCTGTCCCACATGCTCTACATTTGGATAGCCATGGCTGTACACACGTTCACCTGCTGGTGTTCAAGGTTGACATACCCAGAGCTGGTTTTCAACCCACACATTCGTCATTCTTCCTTGGAACTGCTGTGGCCACCGCGTGCCTCCTCCCAATTCCTCACTCCAGCAAAGACTCTCTAGTTACTTATTTACCAGACAAAACACAGACTAACTACAATTACAGTTCTGTAAAGAATAAACAATTGTTCACAAGAACTGCACATTCCACACGGTTTTATTCAACATGTATGACCCCGAACTACAATATATACAATAATTGGCTCCACATGGCAAATCCACATTGTGGTTCCTAAAAAAATAATAATAATTTTTAGAACACATGCCACTAAAAAATGCAGTACATTTTAGCAATATCTAATGAAAGACTTTGTACAAGCAATTTCCATTCTCTTGTGCTCTCTAGCACATGGTGCTGTGAAACCATTTGTAAAAACACTTAAGCATTTTATAGTGTTTTTAGCTGAAAGCTGCATTAAAAACATTGGCTCAAATTCTGTTGTGAAATTTCACATGTAGAGGGAATCACACTAGGCATGTATCAAGCCAAAATGCGCCCTGTTCATTAGTCTAACTTTCCTATATTAACCCTTCATAAAGGAACACATTGAGACACAGGGAAGTTAATTATCTGCCCAAAATTGGTCAATCCAATGCAGGAGGAGAAAAGAAAAGGCAACAGTTTCTTGGAAACTTTTAATTTCTTCACCTGTAAGGAAGTGCAACATCATTGAAAGGATATCACTTGATGTTCATTCAAAGTTCAAAGAACATACTGTTCTTTAATTTGGTAAAAGATTTGACAAACTAACATATTCAGATGACCCCTTACTGGCTAGTCATTAATTCAGACTTTCATACCACTGACTCATACCTACCTGAACAAATCTGCTTCTCCAACAAAAATTCTCAGTGCAGAAAACTAGTATTCTGTTCTAGTGCCTTTCTCCTGATGACCTCCATGCTGTAATCAGTTATTTCTGTCTGCAGCCCTTAATGTTAAGGTCTTCTTTGGCATTTCAATTATCCAAGTATTTATATGAAGACTATAGCAATTTGATACAATGAGGTAGTAACTCCTATGGTAATAAGCCCACAGTATTCACTGTGAATTACATTAGAATAGTTCCAGTGGGGTTTTTTCCATTTGCTGCCTTTTTTTTTTTCTTTTTTTAAACCACAATCTCGGAACACATCTAATAGTTAAGGGTGGAACAAATAACAAATTAACAGCAAAACTATTTTCAATCCCATATACTCTTCCCAGCTCCTATTCATTCCAGATCTAGAATTTCCATGCATGCAGAGGATGACCCGAGTTTCACTAACGTGCCTTCAGCACCATGAAAACATCGTCCAGATTTAGTCCCATTACGACTCCCTAAAGGAACTCAGTTTGAACATCTTAAATAAATAAATAAATACATACATACATACATACACACATACATACACGTGTAAGATTTAGGTGATATGTTTTGCAACAATCCCTTTTGCCCTGAGGAGCCTCCAGCCCCATGAAAGTGTAGTGTGGCAGGAGAGGTGCCCGCAGCAGCCACCACAGGCTGCACAGATCCTGCTGGCAGCTGCCAGCTTGGAAGCAGGCAGCAAAGCCGCACGCCCTGCGCGGGTCACCGCGCTGGCACGCACAACAAAGCGGGAGGCAGCGGAGTACAGAAGGGCCAGCAATGGAGACCGAAGCTGGATGTCACACAGGGACAAAAGCCTGGGTAAAGAGAGAGGCCAGGAGGCAGGACAGGCTGAGCTCTGTAAGAGGAGGGTGTCATCCGCAGGACCTTGAGTAACATACTCTACATGTCTGGACGAATCAGGTATTAGGTTGTGCACTTAAAACTAGCTGAAACTTCTGATGATTTTGGCTTTAATTGGCAAGTTTTTCCTTTCTCATGTATGAAATGGGATAGCAATACAAGCTATTGTTACTATAATTCAAGTGAATTATCAGAGCTGTGGAAGTCACATTCATGAATCAGGAACCTGCTGTGCGAAACACTGTACAGACACTTCACATCACAGCAGTGTTGTGTAGATACTTACACCTATGATGTCTGCCACAAAGGAAGATATCTTAGAGCAACAAAGAACCTCAAAAGAAATAAACAGTTCTGTGTCAGATTTGGACATTATCCTGCAGAAGATGCACACTGAGCAATCAAGATAAACATCAATATGAAGCAGTGACCTAAGTGCCAACTGAAGAAATTCTCAGGGGAAAAAATGGAAATATATCACTAAAGATAAAAGAATCCACATGCATCAGAGGGATACTGACATTTTCTGTGATATCAGCAGCACAGGTGAGAGAACTGGGACAAACGTTCCACCTGGTTTTCACTGCCCTCAGTGACCCACGAGCACATTTTTATCTTGTTATAAGGAACCCTCGAAAACCACACTGCAAACAAACAAATGGTTGTGGGGCCAACAAAGCCTTAACTACTGATTCAACAGAGTTGTCATTGTTAGTATTCATGTTTTGGGTTTGTCATGATATGGAGAAATACAATCAGCAAAGCAAATGTCCTCCTTTCATGTAATCTGTTGCTGTTCCAGGTTTCAAAGACCCTGTGCAACCCTTCAAATCATCAAGAAGCAGACCTGTTCCAAAGCAAAGATTTTCATTGCAGATGTAAATAAAAAGATTGGTTGCTTTTAAGTTTGAGGGTTTTTTACAAGATTTTGATCCAGAAACCAATTTCATTTGGCAACATCCTTCTACCTGCACTTATGCAAAAGAGATAAATAACACACAGCAGCCACCACACATAACGTGCCTGTCCAAATATGCACCACGTGCCTGTTCTTCATGTTGGGCTGCTGCTTGTCATCAATTCCCAAAATAATTAACTTTCTGGAGGAACGGCTGGAGGAGAATAGTGCTTCCTCCACCTGCTGGTGAGGAGGAAGAAAAGGCATCGTGGCTCAGGCAGAAAGGGAGATGAAGGCAGAGGCGAGGCAGGCTCCTGCAGCTACTCCCCATCACCTCCCAAGTGCAGCCTAAGGAGAGAAAGGGAGACTTCCCGGCTTTTGCAAACGGCAAACAGAAAACACCCATCTGTAATTTAAATTTGCATTCTAGTGAGTATTAACTCCAGTGGAATCATTTACTAAAAGAAGAATCCAGCAGTGTTTACCATCTTCATGCACCATGCACAGACTCAGCCAGAGGTGGTCAATACACACCTTAAATAAGGCTGAAATAAGCGTAATTGCGGATTTCTTGGCTAACAAACATTGAATACATAACACGAACAAAAGTTCCGTTCTTTGGTTTCACATGTGCAAGATGACAAGTGGAAAAAACACCCACAGAAACATCAACATGAGTGTTACTTCACAGGCTTGAGATATCATCTCTTCATCCTTACACTTGCTAACAGGTGCCTTAATTTAAAATGTCGTAAGTTACAACTGTGTATACTGAGACAGTACTAATGAAGAAACCTTGCTGGCAAAATTAGGCACCTCATACATCATATACTGGGCAATATTTTAATTGCAGCATGCAATACTGTCTGTAGTCACTGTGGTAACTCACGCACAAATTCACCTAAGTTGTTTCCAATAACAAACCAAATGTATCACACAATCTACCCCGGAGCTTTATGGCAGGAAACTTTGTGATCACGTTCCACTGCGCTATAAGGAAAGACAATAAAGTTAAAGTTAAGAGGAATAACAATTTGAATAAACCTGTAACCTGCTAGCACATGCCAAATACTACTTTCATTCAAGTCAACAGAAATCCTGCTATTGATTTCCAATGGCACAGGATTAAAGCACATCTGTACTTTGCATTGAACTGTCTTCTCACCTTGGTTTTACTTTATTTACCCAAACCTGCCAGTTTATTTCATTTCTGAGCTCTGTTTATACAGATGACGACAAATCCAAAGTTTGTGCTTCACATTAAAAGCCTGGCTAATCACGCAAATCTCTTTATTAAATGCCATACAGCTAAAGAAATTCTTGAAAGACAAGAGAAGTGGAAAGGCCAAACAGGAGAATTGCTTCAACAAGACTGATGAATGGCAACACAAGGTCCAGCTTTGCAGTCTGTTACCATACAGCTTCAAATACCTGGTTACCACTGAGTAAAGAAAGAGATGATCAGCTAAACCAGCAGCAGAATAGGAAGCAAACAGCCTGGACTAGAGCAACCTTAGGACTCTTGCTGCCGGCTGAGATAGGATTGGCATTGGACATGGTGCAACAGACAGTGCCGGCCACATCCCCTGCTCTGTGCATCCCCTGCTGGACACGGCAGCATCTGGTCCAGCCTGCTCATGGATGATGCAAACACTGCCCACTAATAACAACTGAGTAGAGGAGAGGGAGGAGAAAGAGAGGTGGAAAAAACAAAGGAAAACTGCCCCTCTCTGATCAGTCATCCCGTCGGTTCTCTTATCTCACCCATGGAAAGGAATCAGTGTTCACTGTAACAGCCAGACAAGGGAGCTGTCAGAAAACTAGAAGCGTTTTCCATTCACTGAGATCTGGCTGGATTCCTGACAACTAGCTTTTATTCTGCAAGCAGACAAACTGTGGATATTTTACATACACTCACAGATGTTACAGTTCAAATAGACACGTTACACCAGAACTCGCCTGCAGACTAGTTAATTATTGCGAAGTGCCACATGCCAAGGCTTGCATTACTCCAGTAAAAAACTCACACCCTGGGTAAGGACTTGTTCAGCTTCTACATACCAGCTGATACAGCGAATGTTACATTTTTGTCACATTTAAGGTTACATAGGTATTCCGATTTTTCCGATTCTGTCCATTTCAAGATGGCATTAGCCATATAAATTCAGTTCAGACCATATCATCAAAGTATCCTTTAGCTGTGCAGCTGAAGAGCTTGACAGTTAGCAAAATACGGAAAGACCTAGCGTGTTGTTAAGTTAGATGAGACACACATCTACTCTACATCCTTTCCTCTGTGAGGGCTCTTTCCAAAGCCAAATCTCATGGTACGTTACTGACACCTTTTTTTCGTTAATTTCTCAACTCCTTGAAAAGAGATGTTTTCAATTTATTTGCTTATTTACTACATTTTAAAATGCAACTCAAAACTAATCTATTTTTAAAAAAATAGTTAGCATATAATATAGCCCTTAAGCTTTTGTTAGCCTGAAGCTGTAAAACAGCCAAGACAGCAAACTTTAAAAATCATGGACTTAGAGTGAGCATGTGCAGAGATGTCCATCTCTGGTTTCTCTTTAGCCAGCCTCCAAATGAGCTAATAAACTGAAAGCATATATGATATGACTCTACAACTTGGCCGAAACTCTCATTTTCACTGTCGACACAAAGATATTCAGTTGCAAAGTAAGTGTTCCTTATTAAAGCCATAGCACCTGAAATTTCATTTTCTGTTTTACAGATCCTTCTGCCCCTGGCTGCGCATTGAGCTCCCCAGCAACCAAAAGGGAAAGATAAATGTAACATCACCAGGGAAATGCCTTGCTTTTAGATGAAGTCAAGTGAAAACTCAATTAGTCTACTTCAGGGCGAAGACCTCTGTAGAAAACCACCTATTTCTCTGAGCAATCTTTAACACAACAACGCCTGCCTCTCATTCGCCTGCCCTCTGTGGATAGTTACGTATTTCTGGGAAGGAAAAATGACAATAATTCTGACTAACGTGTACATCGCTTCAATTGCATTTCTGCGCCCGGCTGGAGCGCTGCACCAGCGAGGAAATGCTGAAGCTGAGTTATTGCTGGACAACCCCCGGGCTGCTTGAAGTCTCGAGCCAGCCGGCACCGCTGAGCGGTGAAACGGATCGTAAAAACCAATGGGGTGGGTTGCAGTCCCTGCAATTTTTTTAGGTGTCAGCAAAGTTCAGGTCACAAAAGTATGACCGAATCACGGCATTTTCAACCAGAGAAGGAAACGTTTTCCCTTCTGACAGTACTTTGCGAGCAGCGCTGGTTAGCCAGGGGATGTGACAGGTTTCTCCTAAACGTGAATTTCCACTGGGGAAAAAACTATTCACAGTGGACCCGCATGTAAAAAAACACAACAAAAACAATAAGCCACCCTATTTTTCCAATAATAACACATCCCTTCAAAATGGACCAATGTTCTGCCACAGTACCTCCACCACCCCTCCCAGATGAAAGTCCCTGCAGGGCTGGCACTCCGAACAAAGCCCCGGACCGCAGGCACGGGTGGGATGCTGCGCGGGTCCCCGCCTCGCCACAACCCGCCAGCCCCGCACACGGACGGGGCTCCTGAGAGGATGCACCCGGCCGGCTCGGTTCCGAAACCGGCGCTGGAACCTGATCTTACGTATACCTGAATATATAAAATAAAGAAGCAGAGAGAAGCCACTCCGCCTGCCTTACCACTCTGCCAGAGAACCTCTCGATGGCCCGCTTGACTTTGCCATAGGTGCCTTTGCCCAAGGTCTCCTGCAGCTCGTAGCGATGCTTCAGGTTGTGCTTGTGGTGGTGCCGTTTCACCCCCTGCTGCTTCCTCGCCGCCGTTACCTCCGGGGACGGAGCCGCCCCGACCGGCTCCTCCA